>PVJA010024523.1:0-31732 GCA_004027025.1 Myocastor coypus | reverse complement strand
GCCACCACGCCCGGCAACCAAATACACTTTTAAAAAAAGGATAGTCAGAGCCTGGCATGGTGGCACATGCCTAATCCCAGCACTCGGGAGGCTGAGGCAGGAGGATTGGTGAGAGTTCGAGACAAGCCTGGGCTACCAAAGTGAGCTCAAGCCAGCCTGAACTGCATAGTGAGACCCTGTCTCAAAAAGACAAAAAAAATAAAAAAATAAAAAAAGGATAGTCAGAGTATCCTGGTCTTCTGCCTGAGTCCATAGAGGTGGTGGGATGGAGGTGTCCTGTAGCACACATCTCTTCCTCTCACTACATGACAGCTCTTGAGCCCACTGAACCTGGAACAGGCAGCATATGCACGGGACGCTCTTGCTAAAGCCGTGTACAGCCGCACCTTTACCTGGTTGGTTGAGAAGATCAACAGGTCACTGGCTTCCAAGGTAAGCACTTGGTTCATGCTGGTTCCATAGCTGGCCAGGAGAGTGTCGAGAGAGACCTGGGACAGAGAGCTCGGATCACAAGCCCAAAAACTCATGTCCCTGGTTTCAGGATGCAGAGAGCCCCAGCTGGCGCAGCACCACAGTTCTTGGGCTCCTAGACATTTATGGCTTCGAGGTGTTTCAGCATAACAGGTCAGTGCCACCTTTGATTCTTGATAACCTATCTTTTGTCTGTCTGCCCCAGTCCCTGTCTGTGTCCTCATCCCTGTCATTCCTGTCTGATAACTCCCCCAGCCAGCCTTGCTCCAGTACTGTCTCTTTAATTCAGATGCCCAGGACCCCATCCCTGTTCTTTTTCCACCCAAAGACTTGTGTCCCTGGTGCTATTGAGGGTTCTTCTCTTTCCTTGTAGCTTTGAGCAGTTTTGTATCAACTACTGTAATGAGAAACTACAGCAGTTGTTCATTGAGCTGACACTCAAGTCGGAACAAGAGGAGTATGAGGCAGAGGGCATTGCGGTGCGTGCAAGCCTGGAGTGCTCTGTGCACAGTGGGAGGCTGGGCATCGGAGCTCCTAGAAAAGGGTGCCAGATGCCATGAGATGCCCTCCTTCTCTTTCCCTGCAGTGGGAGCCTGTGCAGTATTTCAACAATAAGATCATCTGTGACTTGGTGGAGGAGAAATTCAAGGGCATCATCTCCATCTTGGTGAGTCCTCTGCTTCTTCAGATTTCATTTTGCCCCCAGCTGGGGTGCTGTCCTCCCCTTGCCCATCTCTCTGTAGGCCACTCCATAGCAGGTGTGGGTGTGGGGCTGGCTGGGGCGGAGCTGCCCAATCTGAAAGCTTCCTGTGGGGCTCCCTGTGCTCTGTCCTCCTTTCCCTGTGTCTATGCACCCCCTCATGGTGCCGCAGAAGCTTCTTTGCTCTCCAGCTTCTCCCCAAACACATCCCTCACCCTGTGCCCTGCCACTCAGGATGAGGAGTGCCTACGCCCTGGAGAGGCCACAGACCTGACATTCCTGGAGAAGCTGGAGGACACCGTCAAGCACCATCCACACTTCTTGACGTGAGTGGGGCTGCTGGGCTGCTGGTGTGGGAGCTTGCTAGGGCCAGAGCCTGTGGAAAGTTGAGCTCTGTCCACACAGGCACATGGCAGGGGGTGTAGCTCAAAGGTAGAGCACATGTCTGCCATGTACAAGGCCCTGGGTTCTGTTCCCAGCCCCTGAACAACAACAAAAAGAACCAACCATAAGAGATCTTCAGGGAAAGTACTAAGTTGGGGACAGTTGCACTAAACTACTGGTCCTGCAGGATAGCTTCCTCCTTGTTCTTTGATGTTGAAACTTAGCTAAAACTTTTTTTTTTTTCCTTTACTTTGAGATTACTTTTTATTTAAAGAATCTCCAGAATGTGGAGGGGTGGGAAAAAAAGCCAGCACTTTTGTCCCAACTAGTTCTGTATATCTCGTGTACATCATCTCCTTTTTTTTTTTTTGTCTTTTTGTCTTTTTGAGACAGGGTCTCGCTATGCAGTTGAGGCTGGTCCTGAGCTCACTTTTGTAGCCCAGGCTGGTCTCGAACTCGCACCAATCCTCCTGCCTCAGCCTCCCGAGTGCTGGGATTACAAGCGTGCGCCACCACGCCTGGCACGTGTACATCATCTTCTAACCCATGGCCACCCTTTTTGTGGTACTGGGGATCGAACCTAGCCCATTTACACCAAGCTACCACTCCAGCCTTTTTTTTTTTTAATATATTTGGCACAGTGTCTCACTATGTAGCTTGGGTTCATTGTGATCTTCTTGTTTTCAGTCTCCCCAGTGCTGGGATTATAGGATTGTGTCACCATGCCCAGTCTTGGTGGCAGGCTCAGCATGGCCTGGGGGTGGGGTGAGTGCAGCATGTGGTGCCAGGATCGAACCTTGGCACTTAGTCAACAGAGATATCTCACCATTTGTGTTTTTCATGTTGAGACAGGGTCTTGCTATCTCTCTATGGTGTTCAATTTTGATATTCTTGCCTCAGCCTCCAGAGTGCTGGAACTACAGGCATGCACCACTGTGCCTGGCCCCACAGCCACCCATTAAGGACCTACTTTTGATGTCTTCTCCATCTTGTTTATTTATTTATTTTATGATTTAGTACAGGGTCTCACTCCATAGGTTGGACTCAGTGATTCTCCTGTTTTCAGCCTCCCAAGTGCTAGAATTACAGATACACACCACCACACCTAGTCTCAATTGCTGTCTTGGGTGTGAGGCCAACACGGCATGCTTGGATCAAGCCCCCCCCAATAGTGCCCCCACCAGCTGCACTCTGCCAAAGCAGGCCTAGTCCGCTGAGCTGTCTCACCAGTCATCTTCCCCTTTTTTTTTTTGTTTGTTTGTTTCAGAACTTTTGTTTGTTTATTTTTATGGCCTGCTCAGCCTGCCCTGAGGGCAGGGCTGGCACAGCATGTGGTGCTGGGGATGGAACCAAAGTCCCTGCAGCCTCCTAAGCATTCCTAAGCAGGCACTTTAGGCCACAGAGCCATCCTGCCGGGCCCCTGTCTTCCCCATCTTACTGAGATTCACAAAAGCGAGGTCATTTGCCCGAGGTTATCCACATGTAGAGTGCAGAGCTGGGACTCAGTCCCAGGGTTGTCAAATGCCAAAGTGCTGAGCATTGTTTGCATAATAATATGTTTAAAAACTTGTTTCTGATTATAAAAATAATATTGCTCATTAAAGAAAAGTTGGAATGTGAGCAAAAGCTTCTTCCAACCCTCTTACCCAGAGGTCATCATTGTTAATGATTCCAGGCATTTCCTTCCTGCCTTTTTCTGTACATTTTTTTCATAGTTGAGGGTTTATTGTGTATAAGGCTCAAAGTTATATCCTGCACATTTTCCTACATCATCAAATGAGTACATCATTCTAAACACGTCTTACAATGGGTATAACCCACAGACACTCATGATTCTTACCCAGCCTTTGGGAGCCCCTGGCCAGTGCCAGCCAGTTCTAGATTACTGCTAGAATAACAAGACTAGAAGGGAAAAAAACAAAACAGAAGAAAAATAGTAACAGGATTAACACAGATATCTTTGTACCTTAAATTCATGGCAATGTCTCTGGTTAATCAGTTGGAGTAGCTTTGGGGTATTTTGGGTTTTTGTTTGTTTGTTTTGTTTTTTTTTTAATTAAGAATTTTTTGGGGCCCAGCGGGATGGCTCAGTGGTCTAAAGCCCTGCTTGGGAAAGCTTGGGCGGCTTCAGGGACCGCAGTTCAATCCCTGGCACCACATGCTGTGCCAGCCCTGCCCTCGGGGCGGGCTGAGCCAGCCATAAAAATGAGTGAGTAAACAAACAAAGGTTCTGAAACAAGAAAAAAATAAATACATTTAAAAAAAAAAAAAAAAGAGGGGCGGGGGAGATAGCTCTAAGGCACAAGTGCCTGCTGGGCAAGTGCAAGGTCATGAGTTCGAACCCTGGTCCCACAAAAAAAAAAAAAAAAAAAAAAGAATTTTTTATTTTATTTATTTGTTTTTGTCCTGTTTCAGAACCTTTATTTGTTTATCCACTCATTTTTATGGCCGGCTCAGCCCACCTGGAGGGCAGGACTGGCACAGCATGTGGTGCCGGGGATCAAACTGCAGTCCCTGCAGCTGGCTAAGCTTTCCTAAGCAGGCGCTTTAGACCGCTGAGCCATCCTGCTGGGCCTCTGGGGTATTTTGTTATAGTTGTTGGCTATTTATTTTGTAATGCTAGATGTTGAATGCAAGGGCTCCAATATAGACAAGTATGCTGCCACTGAGCTACTCCCCAGCCCTGGAATAGTTCTTAAAAGTACCACATGGGCTAAACATTATAAACATGCTTAAAGATTAAGTAATCTGTTGGGGTGGATTCTGTCATGAAATGTGGACAGCTCAGTCTCAGCATTCATGTAGCAGTGAGAGTGGAGCTGACCAGGTATGCCTGGTAGTCTGGAGGCACAGGTCCAAGTCCTAGATCCAGCACCATGTAACCCTGAGCAAGGCCATCCACTTTTTTTTTTTTTTTTAATGTGTTTGATGGAGGGTCTCACTCTACAGCTTGGACTCAGAAATCAAACTCTGGTCCTACACTTGCCTAAGCAGGTGCTTAGTTCCCTGAGCTGTTTCGCCAGCCCTGCCATCCACTTTTCTGAGCCTTCCTGATCTCCATGCAGGGACCGATTGTCCTGTTTTGTCTGCCACATGACGCTTGGGGCAGCCTGGGCTATATCTTCCCTTAAAGGTTGACTGGTTCCTGCCCTCGAGGTCTCTTCAGCAGGCAGGGATACAGCTCAGGTCAGCAGTCAGTAGCTTCCTGTCCTTGTCACCCCCAGACACAAACTAGCTGACCAGCGAACCAGGAAATCTCTAGGCCGTGGGGAGTTTCGTCTTCTGCACTATGCTGGGGAGGTGACCTACAATGTGACAGGTAAGCATCCTGAGATTGGAGCCTGGTGCAGGCAGGGAGAGGGTTTTCCCTCTCTCACCTGTTCTTCCCCTCAGGCTTCCTGGATAAAAACAATGACCTTCTATTCCGGAATCTGAAGGAGGTGAGGACTCCAAAACGGTGGGACTTTAGGGGCCACCTGTCTGCATGCACCCTGCCCAGGAATCTGACCCGCTGCTCTGTGCTTCCAACCTGACCTTTGCACTCCCCTCACAGACCATGTGCAGCTCAAAGAATCCTATCATGAGCCAGTGCTTTGACCGAAGTGAGCTCAGTGACAAGAAGCGGCCAGAGACGGTGCGGAGGTTGTGGGATCCAGTGGGGGGGAGGGGGTCCTGAGTGTGGAGGAGCAACTGTGTGGGCCTGGGAGCTGGCAGTGTGAGGTGAGCATGAGCATTGATTGGTGTCTGTGTCTGTAGGAAGCTGCTTTTGAGGAGCATTTTTGTCTTCCTCCAAGTGTTGGCACCTGTGTGTCTGCTGGCTACTTAAGTGTGTGCACCCATGTGTGTGTCTTTGCAGCTATGGGGGCATCTGTGTGTGTATACCCATCTGTATGGGTGCTTGTGTGTGTTCACCTATTCAGTAGGCATTTGTAGCAGACTTTGCTAAGCACTGAGGATACGGAAATGAGTAGATACAGATTGCTCAGTGGGAGAGCACTAACCTAGCATGTGCGAGGCCCTGGGTTCAATACCCAGCATCTCAAGAAAAACAATTGCGTGGGGGCCGGTGAGATAGCTCAGCAGTCTAAAGCGCCTGCTGGGGTCCAGGAGGATGGCTCAGTGGTCTAAAGCACCTGCTTAGGAAAGCTTAGGCGGCTGCAGGGACCACGGTTCAATCCCCAGCACCACATGCTGCGCCAGCCCTGCCCTCGGGGTGGGCTAAGCAGGCCATAAAAATAAGTAAATAAACAAAAGTTCTGAAACAAGAAAAAAATAATAGGGCCTGGTGGGATGGCTCAGTGGTCTGAAGCTCCTGCCTTGGAAAGCTTGGGTGGCTTCAGGGACCGCGGTTCGATCCCTGGCACCACATGCTATGCCAGCCCTGCCCTCAGAGCAGGCTGAGCTGGCCATGAAAATGAGTGAATAAACAAACAAAGGTTCTGAAACAAGAAATAAATAAATAAAATAAATTTTAAAAAGTAATAATAATTCTAACAAATAAATAATAAAGCTCCTGCTTAGGAAAGCTTAAGCGACCACAGGGACCAAGGTTCAATCTGCTGCACCACATGCTACACCAGCCCCACCCCTCAGGGCAGGCTGAGCTGGCCATATAATTAACAAAATAAATCAATAAAATAAAATTAATTTTAAAAAAAGCTCCCTGGAAGATGGAGACTGTGAGATAACTTGAGTAAGTGCTTTTTGGCCCTGTGGGGGCACTGTAGGCTGAAAGAGGATCCAGTGCAGATACAGAGACCAAAAAAGTTTAGGAGGCTGGCAGAGAGCCAAGTCATAATAGGGCCTAGGAGAGGGAGGTGTAGCCAGCAGTGCCAGATGCAGGGAGAGCGTCTGAGAGCTGAGAGCAGAGGTGTAACTGCTAGATGCACCAAGGGAAGGTCAGGGGAGGACACTGGGGAGGTAGAAGCCAGAGTGCCATGGCTAAGACATGCTTAGAGGGAGGACATAGACACATGCATTACCTACCCTGGCCTCTCTTTGCTTCTGCTGCTTTCTACCACATCCTCAGCCCACACCTCTTCCTGGCCTCAGTGTCTCTCCACTCAGGACACCTGCACACCCTGTCCTGGCCAAGCCATTCTAGGAAGCCCACAGGTTCGTGTGTCCAGTGATCTGCCGAGTGTGCCTTTGGTTGGCAGCCCCCAGGCTCCATCCTTTTCCCTGCCTAACTCAGGACAGGGATATTCCTCTGCCCCACCCTGCAGGCCAGTAACCTAGGCAGCCATCATCCTGGTTCTTCACGGTCCCTATCCAGCTGCTGGCTGGACTTTGCTTGTCTGTTGCCTGAGTACTTCCCAGCATCTTTTCCTTCACCCTGTAACCATTTCTCTAGGTCAGGCCTTGCTGGTTGTGCTCTGAGCTCCCAGTCTGTCCCACCTGATCCATCAGCCACACATCTGTAGAGATGTTTAAAAATGCAGTTTTTTTCCTGTCACTCCCACTCTATTGGCTTACTATTTCTTTTTCTTTTTTCTTTTTTTGGTCTTTTTGGTCTTTTTGAGACAGCTGACCTTGAGCTCACTTTTGTAGCCCAGGCTGGTCTTGAACTCTCATCTATCCTCCTGCCTCAGCCTCCCAAGTGTTGGAATTACAGGCATGCACCACCACACCCAGCTGGTGTACTATTTCAACTTCAGGATAAAATACAATCTCCCTGATGTGCTCTCCCATACTACCATCTCCACCTGCCTCTCAACCCCACCCTTTTTTTGCCTTTTTTTTTTTGTTGTTGTTGTTTTTGTTTTTTTGTATTAGGGGTTGAACTCAGGAGTGCTGAGCTACATTCTCAGAGTCCTTTGTATTTTTTGAGACAAGGTCTTGCTATGTAGCCCAGACCTTGACTTTGCTTACAATCCTCTGGCCTCAGCCTTCTGAATAGCAGGAACTACTCTGATATCACCTCTGGATTCACACTTTTTTTTTCCCCCTTTAGTACAGGATCTATAGGGTCTCATTACACAGATCAGACTTATAATGATTATCCTGTTTTCAGCTCCCAACTGCTGGGATTACAGGTGTGCGCCACCATGCCCAGTCTCAGTTGCCATCTTAGCACATCACAGGAACAGGACCGGCACCATAGGCCTGGGGATTGAACCCTAGTCCCTGCATCTGCCTAAGCAGGCACTTTAATTTGCTGAGCTATCTGGCTGGCCCCTTTTTTGTTTTTGTTTGTTTGTTTGGTTGGTTGGTTTTGTTTTTTTTGTTTTTTGTTTTGTTTTGTTTTGTTTTTTTCAGAACCAGGGATTGAACTCAGGTCCTTGTGCTTGCCAGGCAAGTGCTTATTCTACTGAGCTATCTTCCCCAGTCCCCCTTTTTTGTGTTTTTGAGGCATGGTCTCATATGCGGTTCAGGCTGGCCTTCAGCTCACTTTGTAGCTTAGGCTGGTCTCAACTCAAAACAGCCTCCCAAGTGCTGGGATTTCAGGCGTGCACCACCACCCCCAGCTCACACCTCACATTTTTACTCAGCAGTTCTTGCATGCATGTAGCTTCCTACATGTCCAGCCTTTGCTCATGCTATGACCTCCCCACTTGGACTCCCTTTCTTTCCTCTTCCTTCTTACCATCTTTTGCTTGTCCTTTAAGCATCATTTTTGAGTCACTTCCAAAAGATCTTTCCAGATATCCTTTACCTCCAGTTGTTTCTTGTGGGTGATCCCAGAACCTCCAGAGAAAAACCCTTTTTTGAGACATTTTTTCTTTTCTTTCTTTTTTTTTTTTTTTTTTTTTTTTTTTTTTTTTTTTTTTTTTTTTTTTTTTGGAAGAACCGAGGATTGAACTCAGGCCCTTGCACTTGGCCAGGCAAACGCTTTTTCTATTGAGGTATCTCCCAAATAACTCAGTAGATTAAAGGGCCTGGTTAGGCAGACACAGCCACTGGGGATTGGTCTCTTGGCATGCAGTGCCAGCCTGGTGCTGAGAAGGTGTTTGAGACACGCCTATAATCCCAGCTCTTGGGAGGCTGAACACGGGTGGATCACTACAAGTCTGCTCTATGTAGTGAGGCCCTATAGACTCTGTACTAAAATAAAAATTTAAAAAAAAAGAGGGCTGGGGAGATAGCCCAAGTGCCTGCCTGGCAAGTGCAAGGTCATGGGTTTGAAACCCAGTCCCCCCCCCCAAAAAAAAAAAAAAGGAACAAAAGAGATTGCAGGGCACAGGGGAGATAGCTCAGATAGCTCCAACTGGCAAGCACAAGGTTCTAAGTTTGATCCCTGGTGCAAAAAGAAAAAAAAAAATGGCCAAATTGCAGGTCTTTGCTAAGGAATCTGCTTTCATAACTCTAAGATCCTCAAAGGCCCCATAGACTCACAGAGTAGTGGACAGAGATTATGATTAGGTCTAGTATTTTAGTCACTTTTCTGATTGCTGGAACAAAATAACTGTCACCCAAAGTTAAAAAGAGGTTTATATAGCTCATCATTGGTCCAAGTTTCAAGCCATAATCAGCAGGCTCCAAAGCCAGGTGGTGGGGTGGAGGGGCAACAGTTCATGGCAGTAGAAGACAGCAAAGCAGTAAGAGCAAAGGGAAGGAGCAAGCCTCTTTTTCCTCCTTTATGTGTGCAGGCTGCCCACTAACTAGGGCAGGTCCCAGTCCCAACACTAGACAATGGACTAGTCACAAAGTCTAGATTTGACCACCTCTGAAAAGCTCCTCCCCATGACCACATGAGGTTTCGGGGGAACATTCAGATACAAACCATAACATCTAGCAACATAACCCCAAAGTTCTAGGAGGAAGAGGATTGCTAGATGCAGTGGGGAGGTTTCTAGGGAAACTGAGCACTGTTTTTAGGCTAAAGAGGTTCCTAAGCTGGAGTTTATAGCTCAACCAGAGGGACATAGTCTCTTCTACTGTGAGGGGAGGGAGGAGTAAGGACCAAGCTGAGGTGGCAGCTGCAGAGGACAACAGGTCTGGAGTGGTGCACTGCAGGGTCAGGCCAACTCAGGCCAAACTTCAATGCTTCCTGGACTCACAGGTTGCCACCCAGTTCAAGATGAGTCTCTTGCAACTGGTAGAGATCCTGAAATCTAAGGAGCCCGCCTATGTCCGCTGCATCAAGCCTAATGATGCCAAACAGCCAGGTAAGGCCCCACCCATGCTACAGGGCTGCTGGGGCTGAGCCACCTGTCACTGAAAGCCTACTGACTGCACTGTTACCCTTCTCCCAGGTCGCTTTGATGAGGTGCTGATCCGCCACCAGGTGAAGTACCTGGGGCTGATGGAGAACCTGCGTGTGCGCAGAGCCGGCTTTGCCTATCGCCGAAAATACGAGGCTTTTCTCCAGAGGTGGGATGTCCCAGCAGCAGCCGGGGAAGGGAGAGACATGGAAGCTTCCTGAGTCCCATGAGCGGGGGAGGCATTCACACCCCATGGAAGAGATGATAGACAACTCGAGTCTGAGCTGCTGTGGGACCTGCACCAAGGACCTCTTCCCATGGCAGGCCTAAAGTCAGCCTTGAGAGAGAACACCAGGCTCCCCCAGACCCTGCCCTCCCAGAGCAGCTGTAGAGGGAGAGTGCGTGAGACATCCACATGCCTGCCTCCAGAGATAGAAGGCAGCAGCCCGAGAGGGGCAGAATTTCTTAGGAACTTAAAGAGAACATAGGTCATTGATTATTATGAGTTGCAGGACTGGGGAGTCACTTAGGTTATGAATTCCATCTTTGTCACTTTGTGTCCCTTGACCTCAGGCATATGGTAATACTTAAGAGATCTTCATCTTTAAAATGGGACTCTGGGGCCTGGGGCCATAGCTCAGGGGCACAAGTGCCTGCCTGGCAAGTGCAAGGTCCTGAGTTTGATCCCCAGTTCTGCAAAATAAATAAATAAACAAACAAATAAATAAAATGGGCCTCAGACATTGTAGCACATAGGAGACTGAGGCAAGAGGATCTCTGAGTTCCAAATCACAATGGGCTACATAGCGAGCTTAAGGTAGCCTAAACTGCACAGTAAGACCTTTTCCCCTTGTCTCAAAAAATAGATTAAAGACCCTGCAGGTCTTCTTTGAGTCGTGAATAAGTAATGAGAGCACCCAGAAGGTGTCTAGGGAAAGTGCATGGGGACATGGGCTGGGGTATGGCTGGATGCTTCCATTCTCCTCTGTCCCAGGTACAAGTCACTGTGCCCGGAGACATGGCCCACATGGACAGGACGGCCCCAAGATGGGGTGGCTGTGCTGGTCAGGCACCTTGGCTACAAGCCCGAAGAGTACAAGATGGGCAGGTGAGGATGCCCGTGCCTTGTTGTCTGTGGGACCCAGCCAGTGATAGCAGGGGTCTGATTGCTCCTCCCTTCTCAGGACCAAGATCTTCATCCGCTTCCCCAAAACCCTATTTGCTACAGAGGACGCCCTGGAGGTCCGGCGGCAGAGCCTGGGTAAGAAAGAGGGCCACAGCCGGGCGTGGTGGCGCACATCTGTAATCCCAGCACTCGGGAGGCTGAGGCAGGAGGATCAGTGCAAGTTCGAGACCACCCTGGGCTACAAAAGTGAGCTCAAGGCCAGCCTGAACTGCATAGCGAGACCCTGTCTCAAAAAGACAAAAAAAAAAAAAAGAAAGAAAGAGGGCCACCCTTCCAGTCCCATTGGGCTCCTCCATTCTGCAGGTCAGGGAAGACGTCATCAGTTTGGTTTCCTTCCCCAGGAACTCTGCCCACCCCCAGCCCCTGTGTGGCTCTTCAGAGCCTGCCATCCAGCCTGGACACAAACCCCTGTGCATAAGGCTGGGCATGGTGATGCATGCCTTTATTCCCAGCACTTGGGAGGCTAAAGCAGGAGGATCACTGTGAGGTAGAGACCAGCCTCAACTATCCAGTGAGACTCTGACTCAAACACCACACATACTCCCCGTCCATTTGTTCACCCTCACGCACTCTCCCTGACTCATTTGTCCTCTCATACAGTAGCTGGTTCAGCCACTCAGTGGTTCACTGTGTTCGTTGGGCTGTGACGGTGCTGAGATCCCAGCTGGTGGCCCTGTGCAGCTAATTCGCTTTTTCTCCACTACAGCCACGAAGATCCAGGCTGCCTGGAAGGGCTTTCACTGGCGGCAGAAGTTCCTCCGGGTGAAGCGATCAGGTGTGGGGCTCTTGGGCTCCAGGGTGTTTGAGAAGGCAGGGCCTGGGGCTAGAGGAAGCCACCATAGTGAGGAGGTAGAAGTCAGCCATTTGTGGTCTCCACAGCTATCTGTATCCAATCATGGTGGCGTGGAACACTGGGCAGGAGGAAGGCAGCCAAGAGGAAGTGGGCAGCGCACACCATCCGGCGGTGAGAGCAGGATGCCGGGGGGGCTACAGAGCAAGGTGTGCAGAGGGTCCATTGCCAAATTGTCACCCCAACCTTGTCTGGACCCCAATTCCAGGTTCATCCATGGCTTCATCCTGCGCCACGCACCCCGTTGCCCTGAGAACGCCTTCTTCCTAGACCACGTGCGCACCTCTTTTCTGCTTAATCTTCGGCGGCAGCTGCCCCAAAATATCCTGGACACCTCCTGGCCTACACCTCCCCCTGCCCTGCGTGAGGTCTGTGTACCCTCCCTGCTGGGTCAGCCATCAGAGGGCTCGTGGCAGATGGGAAGTGGAGCTGGGCAACAAGGAATGAGTTCGTTGGAGAGAACCTGGACTAGAAAGGCTGTCCAGGCTGAGGAAAAGTTGCTGATACCCAGGCGTGGTGGTGATGTCGGAGGCTCAGAACACCAGGCGGGTGGGTCCTCTGACCTTGCTTTCCCTTCCCAGGCCTCAGAGCTTCTTCGAGAGCTGTGCATGAAGAACATGGTGTGGAAATACTGCCGGAGCATCAGCCCTGAATGGAAGCAGCAGGTTTGGGGAGCAGACGGGAGCAAAGACTAGGCAGGGGGATCAGGAGCAGTAGCCAGCCCATGATGGTGCTGGGCTCTGGAAGCATTTTACCCCTGATTTGCCCAATCCCCCACTGGGCCTTATGTAGGAATTGAGGCTGGAACAGATTTTGGGTGGTATATAGGGCTTATTTTGTGAGGCACCTTGATTGGTAGAAGTTGCCCAGAACCCCATGTTGTAAGGGTTTTAGCTTCATTCTCAAATATGGTTAATATCTGCCATGCTTATAGACACAGCCTGATGGGTAATATGCCTTGTATTGGCCAGCACAGTACTGGATGGTGAGAAAGGACCCACCAAGCTCAGGTGACGTGTAGTGGCTTTGAGTGCTTGCAGTCAGCCACCTATAAAATTCAAACGGGAGCTAAATCTCAGAGGCTTCAGGGTACGATAGGGAATCATGTTGGGAAGTCATTCCCAAAGTTGGGCCTGGAACCTGTTGGTGCTCTCATGACCTCTCTGAAAAGCTTTCTGCCTTTGTTGCTGTAGAAAGGAGTCAGGAAGGGAAGGGGCTGGTGGAAGTGTTGGCAGCAGGGCTCACCTTCCTGATGCCGGGACCACAGAACAGACGAGAAAGGCTGAGTTCCTAGGACTGGGCTGCCCGCTTCATGATCAGCACCCTGTGGCACCTCCTCACTCCCCTTCCCTTTGTCTCTTCAGCTGCAACAGAAGACTGTGGCCAGTGAGATCTTCAAGGGCAAGAAGGACAATTATCCTCAAAGTGTCCCCAGGCTCTTCATCAGCACACGGCTTGGTGAGCCCCTGACTGTCCAGTCCTCAGTTGCCTCTATTGCCATCACCATTTCCCCTGTTCTGAACTCTCCCTAATCTGGGTTGCAGGCACAGATGAGATCAGCCCCAAAGTGCTGCAGACCCTCGGCTCTGAGCCCATCCAGGTGAGAGTCCACCTACAGCCCCTCACCAGCCTACAAGGGCGTGTAGTCAGGACACAGGCAAAGGCTGAGGAAGGGACCCCTCAGCCCCTCTTTGCCCCTCACAATGCCTCTGTCTCCAGTATGCTGTCCCAGTGGTAAAATATGACCGCAAGGGCTACAAGCCTCGCTCCCGGCAGCTACTCCTCACACCCAGCGCTGTGGTCATCGTGGAGGACGCCAAAGTCAAACAGAGGATTGATTACGCCAACCTGACTGGTCAGACAGAGCCCAGGGTTGCTTACAGAGGGCCTTTGTGCTGACCTTTGGTCCTTGACCTCTGCCCTTCCCCCTTAGGTATCTCTGTCAGCAGCTTGAGTGACAGCCTATTTGTGCTTCACGTGCAGCGTGAGGACAATAAGCAGAAGGTACTTCCTGAGGACTTGGGAGGTGGAGGGGAGCTGTAGCTCTGGACAGGATTTGACCCTTCCCTTCCTCTGGCCCCCAGGGGGATGTAGTACTGCAGAGTGACCATGTGATTGAGACACTGACCAAGACTGCTCTCAGTGCTGATCGTGTAAACAACATCAATATCAACCAGGGAAGGTGAGGCGTGGCAAGGCGGTGAGTGGGTCATATCTGTACTTAGGAACAGGGCAGGGACCCACCCCAGAGACCCTGCCTCTGTGGAAAAAAAGAAATCCTCTGTGCTTCCCTCCAGCATCACCTTTGCAGGGGGCCCTGGCAGGGATGGCGTCATCGACTTCACACCTGGCTCAGAGCTGCTCATCACCAAGGCCAAGAATGGGCACCTGGCTGTGGTGAGTAAGGGTGGCAGGTAGCACCCTGCTTCCCTGCTACAGCCTAGGGCCAGGGTGGCGCATCTAATGGCTAGGCTGTCCTTGGCAGGCAATGTTTGGCAAAGCCTGGGCACCTTGCCCATGGCCTCAATCCAAAGGCTTCCTAATGGGGCTGAAAATATAGCTCAGTAGCACAAGCACTTGCCTGGCAAGCGTAAAGTCCTGAGTTCAGTTCCCAAAAAAACCCAAAACACAAAGGCTGCCTTCCTGCCACTTTCATCCTGTTGACCTCCCACAGGGCTGAGAGAGGGGTCATTCAAGCCCCATGATTCAGAGGGTCATAAAGATGGCAACACGGGGATGTGGGGAAGTTCCAGATGATTGGGGTACGCAAGGTAGGAGGAGAGCCCTACTCTGGCCAGGCAGCAGGTATTCTCATGGGAGTTGGGCCACAGTCTCCTGGACCAAGGCCACTAGATGCACTAGTCTGCTACTGGCTCTGTCTAACCTCAGACCACAAAGACCCAGAGCACCTGATGCCTGCTTCCCACTAACCACTTAGGCTTCTCCTCTGCCCCTGCAGGTGGCCCCTCGTCTGAATTCTCGGTGATGAAGGTGCCCGCTGGACCCCTTCGAAGTCCTAATGCTTTGCTTATCCCCTTCCTCCCTTCCCAATTACCAAAGACTCGAGCTTCCAGACAGGGACCCAAGGACACCTCATTGCCCACCTGTGAACTCTTGTTTCCTGTTCAGCCCTCTCTCAGGGGAGGAGCAGGGGCCAGGGAGGTACCCCAGGAATGGGCCAGGCCGGGCCACAGCAATAGGAAAGGTGAGGCCAGAGCAAGCTATGCCAGCCTCACCACTGATGCCAAATATTCGAGAAGGGAATTTTTGCTGAGAGTTTTCTCTGAGATTTTTTTTTTTTTTTTTTTTTCGTGCTTTATAGGAAACTTTTAAAAAAGCCATTTTCTTACCCCAAAACACATTGGATGTGTTTTCACTGACTCAAACAGGACAAGGAATGTAGCCGAGAGGTTGTGCGGGCTGGGTTATAGAGCCTTCTTCCCTGGCCAGGCCATCCTCTCCTTGCTCCCTTGGCATCTCTGTCTGTCTGTCCACCTGCCTGCCTGCCTGTCTGCCTGCCTGCGTGGCTCCTCACCTGTATCTTTTACAGTCCTGACCTCGACCTGGGGACTAAGACCAACCTTGCCTACCCCTTTCTTCCTGCCTTAAAATGCCCTTTCAGGAGCTGGGAGTATAGCTCAATGGTAGAGCATGTGCTTAGCATGTGTGAGGTGTTGGGTTTAATCCTCAGCACTAAAATAAGGGGAGAAAAATACCCATTGATAATTTTCATCCCAGTCTTGGGGAATTCTGTAGTGGGAAGAAAAGACACCATAGAATTTGGAAGGCAGATCATCTAGTTATGTTCCTTAGTTACAAAGCCAGAAAAATAAAAAGGAAGGATAGGGGTAAAGAGACTTATCCAAGCTCATACAGCAGGGTTGGGGCAACTTGGGACTCTGACCTCTTTCTGAGCACACTCACTGCCACTCCCAGGGAAAGGGAGACCCCAGAGACGGGCCACATCTTAAGAGTACCACTGGCTCCCTGACCAGCAATCACCCTTAGGGGCCAGCAGGTGGAGGAACACTTACTCCAAGTCCTTGCCTTAGGATGACAAACCCCATCCACATACTTAGGACCCAACTCAAGAGTGTAGGCCTTTGCTGGCCCCTGACCTGGGACTGTAGGGAAGGGGCCAGCTTTGGGAGGCACTGCAGGAATGTCACCTTTTTCTGCCACTTTCTCTCCATCTCAAAGAGCCCAGGGGCTGCCCAGCTGCCTCTGTGCCTTCCTGAGGTCTCAGCCCACTGCTGGCACTTCTGCAGTCCAGAGAAACACTAAATAAAGCAATATGTGTTTGCCAATGTGGTCTCCTCTTTATTAGGAAAGAAAAGAGGGCCCTAGAATGCATCCAGAGAACTTGTAAGTTGTCATGATCTCTCAGGAAAGGGGACAGGCATGGTTGCATAGACTAATCTCAGCACTTGGGAGGCAGAGGAAAGAGAGTTGCTGTGAGTTTGAGGCCAGCCTGGGCTACATAATGAGTTTCAGGTCAGCCTGAAATACACAGACCCTTTATTAAAAAGACATGACTTCACAGAGCAAGAGTGATCAGTGGCTCTGCTTGCTTTTCCATTGACTGTTGACTGAAGAGCTGCTTAATGTGTTCTGATGCTGTGGGCTGGAAGGAAAGAAATAGCACAGACATCCCTGGCCTTGTCTGTGTAGGTCAGTAAAGAAGCCTGGTGTGGTCACCCAGGTAACAAGGACACCAACAAGCCAGTGTGTGGGAAGGGCTGTTGTGGGAGTTGGTCTTAAAGGAGCATCCCAATTATGGTGGAAGTGACAAACCTAAACCAACATGATGGACAAAAAAGAGCATTTGTCAGCAGAAATTTAATAGTTGGGAAGGGCACTTCTTGGTGTTCAAAGGGTACTGTAGGAACTGGCTGGGACAGGCTGGCTATCTAGACATCCTCCATGATGGCTTCTGTCACCAGCACCTCTGGTGAAGTGGCAATAGCCACTCAACAGCTCCAAGTCAGGAGACCAAAGGAGAGCGTGCTTGTTTCCCTACAGTTTGTGAAGGGCTTTGCCTTGATACAGGTCACCTTAGTTAGAGAATATTCTGATCATGTGGAGGACTGCCTGAGCAGCTCTCCTTGAAAGAAAAGCAACTGTCTCCATTTTGACTGAGCCTGACCCTATTCCCTTGTATTGAAGTGTACAGAACTGGCTAGGACTTCTCATTATCCTGTCAATTGGCCTTAAGTAGTGTGTACTGGTCTAGCTGAGGTGCTGGTGGTTATTTTTGAAGATGGCACACGTGTCTCTCTGATAACACGACGAAGAGCCAATGCTCCATGGTGTCAGCTGGGATGAAGCCGGGAGATAGAGGCTGTGACTGCCTGGGGCTTGAAAGATTACACATCAGAACTGAAACGCCAGATCCCCAAAATCACATCCTTTCAATTGGCCTTATTGGTCTAGCCGAGATGTTGGTGGTAATTTTTGAAGATGGCACATGTGTTTCCCTGACAACAGGACGAAGAGCCAATGCTCCACAGTGTCAGTTGGGATCGAGCCTCGAGATAGAGGCTATGATTTCTGGGGCTTGAAAGCTGAAGCACCAGACCCCCAAATATTAGGTACTATCTCAATAGCATAATACAAATTACTTCCTTTGCATATCTCTGAATATGGCAGAGGTGAATGCAGGCCTCCTACCTAGCCCCACTCAGTGCTTAACCTTCTTCCCACAATTCCCTTTCACAAGCCATGCCCCCTCCTCCAATGAATAAAACCCGAGTGCAGCCCTGGATCACTCTTGGTTCTGGAAAGCCATCTTCATGGCTGGACTTAGGGCCCCTTGGCACCCCAATAATTATATATGTCTTAGTGTCTTTGTTATTGCTGTGGGTTGCGCTGGGAATGGTAGATTGGAATTAAGTTGGTGGAATTCCAAGAGCGTGTTTTTTTTTTAAATTGTTGTTTTGTTTTTAAACATTTTTTTTCTTGTTTCAGAACTTTTTGTTTGTTTGTTTCTTTATTTTTATGGCCATCTCAGCCTGCCCTGAGTGCAGGGCTGGCTGGCGCAGCATGTGGTGCCGGGGATCGAACCGCGGTCCCTGCAGCCGCCTATGCTTTCCTAAGCAGGCGCTTTAGACCACTGAGCCATCCTGCCGGGCCCCAAGAGCGTGGTTTTAGGATTGTAAGTTTAGACTTCTTAGGCCAAGACGAGAACCAAGAAGGGACTCCAACAGATCAGCCTGATCTCAGTCATGTGTCTGTCCCAGAACCATGCCCCACTGCAAAGGTCAAGAGTGGGGATTGGGAGCGTATCTCAGTGATAGAGTGCTCAAGGCTGTGGGTCTGATCCCCAGAAGCACTACAAATAAAAAAACTATTGCCTCCACCAGAAAGGGAATGAGCCAGCGTGTGACAGATGAACCTATGATTCCAGCACTCTGGGAGGCTAAAGGAGGAGGTCCCCAAGTTGGGGTACAGCCTGGACAATATAGTGACTTCGAGAAACTGTCTCAGAATAAAATACTGATGAAGGGGCTGTTACTCAATGCAAAGCTTTCAGTTTAGTACCCAGTACCAGTAACAATAAAAATGTACCAATGTTTGATACAACTCCCGCACCATAATTTATCAGGAGTAACAATGACTCAAGAAACCAGAGCCAGGGGCTGGGGAGATAGCTCCGAGGCACAAGTGCCTGCTGGGCAAGTGCAAGGTCGTGAGTTCAAACCCTGGTCCCACAAAAAAAAAAGAAACCAGAGCCAGTGAGATAACTCAGTGGTCTAAAGTGCCTGCTTAGGCAAGTGTGCAGGAACCAGTGGTCCAGACCCACATGCCATGCCAGCCCAGCTCCCAGGGTGGGCTGAGCCAGCCATTAAAAAAAAAAAAAAAGTGATAAATAAGATAAGCACTTGGTGGCTCACGCCTGTAATCCCAGCACTTGGGAGGCTAAGGCAGGAGGATCGCTGTGAGCTCGAGACCAGCCTGGGCTACAAAAGTGAGCTCAAGGCCAGCCTGAACTGCATAGTGAGACCCTGTCTCAAAAAGGCAAACAAAAAGCACTTGGGGGCTAGGGAGATAGTTCAGTAGAATAAGTGCTTGACTGGCAAGCGCAAGGGCCTGAGTTCAATGCCTGGTTCCAGAAAAAAAAAAAATAAATTAGAAAGATAAGCACTTAAGGGGCCCGGCAGGATGGCTCAGTGGTCTAAAGCATCCTGCTTAGGAAAGCTTGGGCGGCTGCAGGAACCCCAAGTTCAGTCCCCGGCACCACATGCTGTGCCAGCCAGCCCTGCCCTCAAGGCAGGCTGAGCCAGCCATAAAAATAAACAAAAGTTCTGAAACAAGAAAATAAAATAAAAAAGATAACCACTTAATTAGAAACAATTATAGATTTATAACATCACACTTATTCTAGCAAATTGAAACATAGTTGATGTCATAGACAACCTAGAAGCTGAGGTAACTCTCACTGTTTTGTTTTGTTTTTTTTAAGATAGGGCCTCACCATATAGCTCAAGGTGGTTTTGAAGTCACTATATACTATGTAGCCCAGGCTGTTATCAAACTTGTAGCAATCTCCCTGCATCAGCTTCTCTAGAATTAGAGATTATCCCCCCTTTTTAATAAGAGTCTCCTATGCTTGCCCAGGCTGGCCTTTTATTCCTGGTTCCAAATGATTTTCCTGACTTAGCCTTCTGGGACTGTTTATCCCAATGGCTCTGTCCTTTCATTTGTTTGTTTGCAACACTAGGGATCAAACCCAGAGCCTTCACACTAAGCTACATTCTCACCCCTTTTTTATTTTTTATTTTAAGACAGGGTCTCACTAAGTTGATAAATTGCTCTTGGGCAGGGTTCCAACTTTTTGTTGCTGCTTTTTGGTTGGTTGTTTGTTTTCTTGTTTCAGAACTTTTCTTTGCTTATTTTTATGACCGGCTCAGCCTGCCCTGAGGGCAGGGCTGGCACAGCATGTGGTGCTGGGGATCGAACCACGGTCCCTGAAGCCTCCCAAGCTTTCCCAAGCAGGCGCTTTAGACCACTGAGCCATCCCGCCGGGCCCAACTTTTGCACATTTTAAGAGCAGTCCTTAGCTGGACACAGTGCATACCCATAGTCCCAGCTACTTAGCAGGCCCTGGTAGGATGGTCTCTTTTTTTTTTTTTTTTTTTTTTGTGGGACCAGGGTTTGAACTCACGACCTTGCACTTGCCCAGCAGGCACTTGTGCCTCGGAGCTATCTCCCCAGCCCCAGGATGGTCTCTTGAACCAGCAGTCGCGAGGGCCAGCCTGCAAAAAACAAGACAGAGTCTCAAAAAGAGAGCCATAACAGGAGGATTGGTGTGAGTTTGAAACCAGCCTGGGCTACAAAAGTGAGCTCAAGGTCAACCTCAACTGCATAGTGAGACCCTGTCTCAAAAAGATTAAAAAAAAAAAGAGCCATAGGCTCTGTCCCTTCCACTCTGGAGGGGCACCGGGCTCTGCCACAATCCCTGTTCTGCTGTGAACTGCTGGAGTGGGAGATACACACAGAGACTGCTAGAAACTGGGGGCCCTAAGGCATCCCTGCTGTATCCAAGAGGATAAATGCATGTTCGCTGCCATAGCATATGGATGAAAATCAAATTGCCCTCGTTCACATCCTCATTCACTCTGCACCAGAGGGCACTGAGAATCCTAAGGATATCAGACCTCCCCCACCAGGAAAGTGTTGACAAAGTTGTAGCCACTAATTTCTCTTTAGAAGAATTTGCTCTGCAGTATTCATTCTGCATGGAAATGTGATGTCAGAGAACCATAAAAACCTGGTCCTTGGAGCTGGGGAGATAGCTCAGTAGAATAAGCACTTGCCTGGCAAGTGCGGGGTACTGAGTTCAATGCTAGGTACGAAGAAGAAAGACAAAAAAAAAACCTGGTCTTGGCCAGATGCAGTAGTGTGTACCCCAGCACTCAGCACTTGGGAATCTGAGGAAGGAAGATCCCTGTGAGCTCAAGGCCAGCCAGAACGGCATAGCAAGACCCTGTCTCAAAAAAGACAATAAATAAATAAATAAATAAATAAATAAATAAATAAATAAATAAAAAGATGTGATGAACTTGATTTTGGTGAGAGGGAGAAGATCTTTGTCTCTGCAAAACTAAAAGTCACATAATGGGGGCAGGGCATCGAAGGTAGGTCTCTTGCTGTTCCTACTTCTTTGCCAAATCAAAAAATGAAAAAAGAGCCGGGCGTGGTGGCTCACGCCTGTAATCCCAGCACTCGGGAGGCTGAGGCAGGAGGATTGGTGCGAGTTCGAGACCAGCCTGGGCTACAAAAGTGAGCTCAAGGCCAGCCTCAACTGCATAGCGAGACCCTGTCTCAAAAAAGACAAAAAAAAGAAAAAAGAAAAAGGAAAAAACTGTAAAGGAGGAAAAGGGTGAAGGAAGACAAAAGAAAGGAAGAAAAGGTGGGGTGAACTGGACCCAAGGATGTTCCTGACACCATTTTGCTGGGCTTAGTTGCGTATACCCTCTGTGCTCTAAGGGAAGGCATATTAATTTGCTTATTGCATTGTTTACTTCCCAGCTCAGTTGTGATTAATTATTTTTGGCAGTGTTAAGATTGAACCCAGGGCCTCACACTGAGTTATACCCTAGCCCTTCTTACTTTTACTGAAATAGGGCTTCAGTGACTAACTGCCCAGGCTGGGCTCAGATCTGCAATTCTCCTGCTTCATCCTCCCGGAATACTGAGATCATGTGAGGGCAGATTACAGGCATGCACCACCACAGCTGGCATAACTTATTTATTCTGGCAGTGGGCCTTGCGTGCTAGGCAAGCACTATACTACTGAGCCACATCCCCAGCCCTCAGTCATGGTTTTTCTCTCATCTCCTCTTTTGCCTTTCTCCTCTTTCCTCTACTTCCTCCTCCTTGCAGTACTGGAGATTGAACCTAAGGTCTTCACACTGAGCTTCATTCCCAATCATTCTTATTTTTTAAATTTTGAGACAACAAGGTCTCATTAAGTCTGCTACATTTTCTAGACAGTGTTAGAACCTGTAATCCTCCTGCCTTAGTGTACTGGAGTGCTGGAATTACAGGCACGTGCCACCACTCCTAGTTCTTCTTTTCTCTCTCTCTCTCTCTCTCTCTCTCTCTCTCTCTCTCTCTTTTATTTTTTTGTATTTTAGGAAAGGGTCTGCAGGGTGTTCAGGGTCTTGCAGTGGTCGAACTTGTAGTGATCCACCTGTTTACAGCCTCCCAAGAGCTGGCATTACAAGTGCACAACACCAGGCCCAGACTTCTCTTTTTATTTTTCTTTACATTTTTGGGGGGCTAGGAAGATAGCTCAGGGGCACAAGTGCCTGCCTGGTAAATGCAAGGTCTTGAATTTGATCCCCGGTTCTGAAAAAAAAAAGAAGAAAGAAAAAGAAAAGAAACTCTATGTATTATTATTATTTTTTTTTTTTCCCAGTCTGGGGCTGGCGAAATAGCTCAGCAGTCTAAAGCACCTGCTTAAGCAAGCTTAGGCAACTGCAGGGACCATGGTTTGATCCCTGGCACCACATATTGCACCAGCTGCACCCCCAGGGTAGGCTGAGCTGGCCATAACATAAATAAAAATAACAAAGCAACAACAAAAATGTTTTTTCCAGCCTGGATGAGGTCTGTTCCTGAAACCTGGCTATCTTGGGAAATGAAGAGCAGTTACGGGGGCTGGTGAGATAGCTCAGCAGTCTGTGTTTAAGCGCCATGCAGTTGGCCACTGAAACTAGGCATGGTGGCATATGCCTGTAATCTCAGCACTGAGGCTAAAGCAGGAGGATCTCTAGGAGTCCAAGCTGTACAGCAAAACCCTATATCAAATACATAAATTAGGAAAAAAAAAGAGGTGCTGGGAAGATAGCTCCATGGCACAAGTGCCTGCCTGGCAAGTGCAAGGTTGTGAGTTCAAACCCCAGTCACACACACACACACACAAGAGCAGCTACTTCTTTTTCTCAAAGGACCAGCTTCAAGCGCCGGGCGTGGTGGCGCACGCCTGTAATCCCAGCACTCGGGAGGCTGAGGCAGGAGGATTGGTGCGAGTTCAAGACCAGCCTGGGCTACAAAAGTGAGCTCAGGACCAGCCTCAACTGCATAGGGAGACCCTGTCTCAAAAAGACAAAAAAAAAAAAGGACCAGCTTCTTCCACCAGCTTTCAGTGACACATTGGGCTGTGTCAGGGTCAGGATGAGTCAGCAACACCAGGAAAGGTTCCTTCTTCCCTGCTCCCCTTCCCAGGGAGGCCCAGGAATGTGTGAGGTGGGTAGAGAAGAGCTGACATATATATTAAACCAGAATCCAGTGCTCACTGTTTTTTTTTTTTTTTTGTGGGACCGGGGTTCAAACTCACGACCTTGCATGCACTTGCCCAACAGGCACTTGTGCCTCAGAGCTATCTCCCCAGCTCCCTGATCACTGTTTTTTCAAATATAGATTTCTGCCACTCCTCTGCTTCCTCCCAATTCCCAGTCTCATAAATCTGAGCAGAGGGCAGAGTGACCAGAGCTCTTCTAGGATTTGAATTCCACTTCCTCACTCAGCAGCTGTGCCTCTCTAGAAAAGGTACTTAAATCCTCCAAGCTTTGTTTCTTCGTCTCTGAAATGAGGATAGTCCTAGTCCATAAAATTGCTCAGCCTGGCCTCCAATTTGTGACGTCTTTCCTCAACCTCCCAGAGAGCAGGGATTACAGGACAAAAATTCCATTTTTTACCCCTGGCTGGTACACTTCATCCCCTTTGCCTTGAGTTCCCTTCCCCACTTGCCCTCTGACATTCAACCTGAGCCACTTCTTTTGGGGAGCCTTCAGTTGACCTCATGGTAGCATTTGTCATTCCTTCCTCTTTAACCATTTTTGGTTCCTCCCACTGAACTCAGCCACAGCATTGATCCCCTTTGTACCCATTAAGCACACACAGTATCAATAATTACTTGCTGAAAGAATCAATGAAAACAAATGTCAGCCAGTCTGGGGTAAAGCTAGAGGAACCAGCAAAGAATGACTGACTTATCAGAGCCTTGCTTGAAACTCAGGCCCTGAAATCAAGTGTTTCCTCCCCTAATTATTATTTTTTTTCCTCCTGCCTCAACCTGCCTGAGTGGTAGGATTACAGGTGTGCACCACATGGATGGTATTTATTTTGCGATATTGAGGACTGAATCCAGGGCTTACTCTCTGAGCTACAACCTCAGCACTCTTTAAAATTTAAGCAATTTTGGGGGCCCGGCAGGATGGTTCAGTGGTCTAAAACGCCTGTAGGCGGCTGCAGGGACCACGGTTCAATCCCGGCACCACATGCTGCGCCAGCCCTGTCCTCAGGGCTGGCTGAGCCGGCCATAAAAATAAATAAAAAAACAAAAGTTCTGAAACAAAAATAAAATAAAAAATTCTAAAAAAAAAATAATAAAATTTAAGCAATTTTGAGAGGTTGGCAAGATAGCTCAACAGTCTAAAGTGCCTACCCAGGCAAACTTAGGCAACTATAGGGACCAAGGTTTGATCCCTGTCACCTAGCACATGTTGCACTAGCCCCACCCCCACTGCAGGTTGAGCCAGCCATAACATAAAAAAAAAAAAAAGCAATTTTTTGGGGGGCGGGGTTTTAGGAGGCCATCACATTGAGATACATACTCAGTTCTTTTTGTACTGCCCATCCTGTCAGGTCAAGTGACACACACCTGTAATCCTAGCATTCCAGAGGCCAAGGAGGGATGATTGCCCCTTTGAAACCAACCTAGAGTAAGGAGTTCAAAATTTGCTTGAACTACATAGTCTCTAAACAAAACACAACAGGGGCCCGGCAGGATGGCTCAGTGGTCTAAAGCACCTGCCTTGGAAAGCATGGGAGGCTTCAGGGACCGCGGTTCGATCCCCGGCACCACATGCTGCGCCAGCCCTACCCTGGGTGGGTGGGGGGGCCGAGCCGGCCATAAAAATGAGTGAATAAACAAATAAAGGTCCTGAAACAAGAAAAAATAAAATAAAATAAAATAAAGGTTCAAGCAGTTGCTTGTTTAAAAAAAAATAAAAATAAACAAAACACAACAAAAACCCAAATATATAAATAGCTTAGCCTCAGGTCGAGCTTATGATCTCCTTGCACATCCTCCCAGAGTGTTTCTTTTTTTAATGGCCTGCTCAGTCTGCCTGGAAGATGGGGCTGGTGCAGCATGTAGTGCCAGGGATCGAATCATGGTCCCCGAGGTTGCCTAAGCAGGGCTTTAGACCACTGAACCATCTTGCCAGCCCTCACAGAAGTGTTTCTACTTCAATTGTTTTGAGGTTTTTCTTTTCTTTTTGCGGGACCAAGGTTCGAACTCACGACCTTGCACTTGCCAGGCAGGTACCACAGAGCTATCTCCCCAGCCCCTCTACTTTAATTCTTTTTTTTTTTTTTTCTACTTCTAATCTTGAGTGGGAGACACTGGGCGCGGTGGCCCGTGCCTGTAATCCCAGCTCTTGGGAGGCTGTAAATAGGCAGATCATTACAAGTCCGATCTAGTAGTGAGACCCTGAATGCCCTGTTGACCCTTCCCTAAAATACAGAAGAAAAAAACAAAAAAAAAAACCTTTTTTTCTTTTTGTGGGACCGGGGTTCTAACTCATGACCTTGTACTTGCCAGGGAGACACTTGAGCCACGGAGCTATCTGCCCAACAGCGCTCCCCTCCAAAAAAAATGTCTTGAGTGAGAGTCTGTACCTGTAAATTTCGGCCCTTCTAGGAACTTGAAACCCATCATACAGGACACCACTCCCCACCCCTGAAAACTCAACCCTCTGAAGATTGAGGGCTGAGGCTCCGCCTCCTCAGCTCTAGACTCCGCCTCCTCTTCCTCTGCAGTCCTGCTTTGGACCAGACGGCGACGCCCATGAGGCCGCATGCGCAGTGCGCGGGCTAAGTCTCCTTTGCCCTTCTCCCTATGGCGAGCACCGGTCCCTTTCCCGGCAGCCTCCCTCGGTCAGGGAGTGCGTCACTTCCGGTGGGGAAGGCCCGCCGCCGCCGCCATTTCGGGCGCTGCTGTGAGGCTGCTACCGGAGCCGGTCCGCTGGGCGGCGGGCGCCGGGGCTGGAGGGGCACGCGCTGCGGCGGCGGCCCAGCGTGTAGTCGCGAAGGCTACCATGGCGGGCAACTTCGACTCGGAGGAACGGAGTAGCTGGTACTGGGGCCGGTTGAGCCGGCAGGAGGCGGTGGCGCTGTTGCAGGGCCAGCGGCACGGGGTGTTCTTGGTGCGGGACTCGAGCACCAGCCCCGGGGACTATGTGCTGAGCGTCTCCGAGAACTCTCGCGTCTCTCACTACATCATCAACAGCAGCGGCCCGCGCCCGCCGGTGCCAGCGTCGCCCGCTCAGCCTCCGCCCGGTGAGGGACGCACGGGATGGGAGGCCCCGGACGGGGTTGCGGGCCGCGGAACCCCAAGCCTAGCCGGCCGTTTCTTGCGAGGTGACCCCCGCGATTTGGGTAGAGGGCTGGAGCCCAGGCTCAGTTCCCACCAACCACGGGCATGTGGGGGAGGAGGAGCTGCTGATCGTGGCCGCTGGGTGTGCCTTGGGAGGACAGCCCAGGGGAAGGGGAACTGCTCCGGCCCCAGGGTGGGGCTTGCGCCTGGGCCAGGAACTAGGGCAGGGCAAGGCAGGTCTCCCGCTACGTGGGGACAAAGCTGAGGGGTGTTGGCACTGCGGGGTCATCATTTGGCAGCGGTGTCCACGATCAATCCAGTAATCCTACAAGTGGCTCTGAGGCTTGAAACATTTCCTGCAGTGTTGGGAGAACTGGGTTTGGCTATACTCCCATGGTGGCCTTCGGTAGGAAGTCCCCACATACTGGCTGGAAGGGATGGAGACACCCTCAGGAAACCGTCAGTTTTTTCCTTTCTTGGACATTTTTCCAAAATGCTTTTACTGTCCTCTTCTCCTATGGAGGATGAAGGTGGTGAACTAAGTGCTGTGATGCTAGAAAAATACTTCTTTGCCAGCTTTGAGTACATTGGTGCCTAGTTGGGGCCAAGAGATCTAATGTCTAGAAGACTGTCAGGTTTCTAGTTTTAAAAATATTTTCTGGAAAAAAGGTTTTCGAGACTTTCTTATTCCCTGAAAATAAACCAGAGATACGCCAATGGAAGCAATCCCTTCTTTGAAGGTGAATGGAAACTTCATTTTCCTTGGGCTTAAACATTATTTGTCTTCTAAGAACTTCTGTGTCTCTTTGCTCAGTAAGCTGAGGCTGTGGCTGGAGTCTTTGGATGTGGGTTACAGATCTGCTGGGAAGATTCTCCATTTAGTCATCTTGTCAAGGATCGCTGAACTGTGGCTGCTCAGCCAGTGTTACTGGGATTGTTTGGAGGAATATTAAGGAAATATATGCACTTAATTTGAGGTTACTGTTTGTGTATCTGTGTAGCAGCACCAAAAGGCCTAGTTCCTACTCACTGCTCCCAAGTGAAAGATGCTTCCTCCTCACCAACTAAGACCTAGGCTAGTCTCTGTGTATGAGTTATGGACTTCCTGAGCAACTCTTTGCAGCTCTGTTCTTGTAGGATAATCCTAACTTAGATTTTCTATCAAGAAATGGAAAGATGCAATGAACAGAACAGCCTGTTCATTGTTAACAAAAATATTCAGTTTTCTTTTAAAACGAGAGTGTGGAGTCCTTATTTATTTGGTATGGGGAATTGAACTCAGGACCTTCCCCTGTCAGGCAGGTCCTGTGCCAGCTGAGCTATATCCCTGGCATGGGGTCTTTTGAATTAACAAAGTATCCTATGTAGCTGATGGTGTTCCCAGCACTTGAGAGGATGAGGCAGTAGGATCACTGATTTGAGGTCAGCCTAGCAAATTCGGGGCCAGCCAGAACAACACAAGGAGGCTGCCAGCCATGGTAATGCACACCTGTAGTCCCAGCATTTGGGAGGCTGAGGAAGGAGGGTTGGTGTGAGTTCGAGACCAGCGTGGGCTACAAAAAGTAAGCTCAAGGCCAGCCTAAACTGCATAGGGAGACCCTATCTCAAAAAGACAAAAATAAAAAGAAAGAAAGAAAAGGAGGAGGCTGTTATCTCAAAAAATAAAACTAATTATCCTATATCTTTCTCAGTCTGGTCACTTCAAAACATTGTAACATGAGATGGAATTATTGATGCAATATGTATTTGCCCCAAACCAAATATTCTGGTTATATTTACCCCAAACATATATTTGCCTCCAAACAGAGTAATTTTATTTTGATGCTACCTTGGAGATCATCTGGGGTTACGTGTTATAGTACCATGATGGTAAACTGTCACTGAAATTCAGTTCTTTTTTTTTTTTTTTTTTTTTTGTGGGACCAGGGTTTGAACTCACGACCTTGCACTTGCCCAGCAGGCACTTGTGCCTCGGACCTATCTCCCCAGCCCCAGAAATTCAGTTCTTGCCTTTGTTTGTTGGTTGCAAAATTTGGAAATGGTAGCAGACAGGTTTGATATTTTTTCACTCCTTCGTATTATGATTTTATATCTCAACCCTTACCTTGGTGTTAAGCTCCACCTTTTCAAAACAGATAAGAGTTGAGACCATTCACCCAGAAGAAAAGGAGTGAGAGTTTGTGAATGGGGTGTGGAATGTTCATGGGTAGTTTTTTGCTGTGTATCCCATTTTCTTTTGCAAAGGACCCTATTTTATGTGTAGGACAGTTGAATCAGTTGCTGTCTGTATACTGATTACTTAATGTTTATTATCTTCTCCATCAAGCTCTTTTCCTTTGAAGCCACACAAAGGACTTTGTTGAATTTTTGAGAGGTGTATACAATATTAATAGCTATTGACTGGTTGTGCTGTGCCAAGTACTGAGTACCTTTATGTTCCTTACCTCACTTAATGCTGGTAATAATCCCATGAGTGAAGTACTGTGATATCCATTTACTAAGAATTTTTCCATTTTATAGAAGAAACTGAGCCAGAAATTTAGCCAGGGGTAGTGGTACATACCTGTAACCCCAGCTGTTTTTGTGGGAGGATTGCAGTGAGTTTGAGCCCATCATGTGCTACATACTGAGTTCAAGGACAAGCTGAACTAAAATGGCAAGGCCCTGTGTCAAAGAAACCAGAAGTGTAGGGGTTGAGGCAGGAGGATTGCTGTTTTGTTTTTGCAGGACTGGAGTTTGAACTGACGACCTTGCACTTGCCAGGCAGGCATTTGTGCCATGGAGCTGTCTCCCCAGCTTAAGGATTGCTGTTTGAGGCCAGCCTGAACTACAAAGCAAAACCCTGTCTCAAAAAGGCCAGCCAGATAGCTCAGCAGATTAAAACCCCAATGCCCTGGCATGCTGTGCTGGCCCCACCCCTGGGGCAGGCAGAGACAGAGATTGAGACTGGGTGTGGTGGTGTGCACCTGTAATCCCAGCACTTGGGAGGCTGAAAACAGGAGGATCGCTATCAGTCTGATTTGTGTAGTGAGACCCTGTAGACCCTGTACTAAATACATTTTAAAAAGAAAAAGATTCAGGGGCCAAGAGCCGGGCGTGGTGGCGCACGCCTGTAATCCCAGCACTCGGGAGGCTGAGGCAGGAGGATCAGTGAGAGTTCGAGACCAGCCTGGGCTACAAAAGTGAGCTCAGGACCAGCCTCAACTGCATAGCGAGACCCTGTCTCAAAAAGACAAAAAAAAAAAAAGATTCAGGGGCCAGTGAGATAGCTTAGTGGACTAAGCATGTGTGTAGGCAAGCTCAGGGACTGGGGTTCAATCCCCAACACCACATGCTAGCAGTCCCTCAGGCATAGAGCTAGCCACATAGTCCCAGTGTAGTGGAGCATGCCTATAATCCCAGTGCTAGGGAAGCTGAAAACAGGAGGATCACTATAGTCTGAGCTGTGCAGTGGGACTGTGTACCAAATACATTAAAAAAGAAAAATTCAGTAACTTGCCCAAGGTCAAGGAGCTAGTAAGTGACTGAACCAGAATTTGAATTTAGGTATTCTAACCTGAGAGATGATCCTATTATTACTGTTCTGTATGGAATCACTTTGGAATACTGACTACCAAAAAGGAAAGAGGATCTATGCTTATCATTTATTTCTAACTATCTGTGCCATGGTGTCCTAGACTTAAAGACCAAAAGGAGATGGTAAGAAGAAAACTGGCTTTATAAGCTGGGAAAGTGGCTTGGTGGCCTTCTATGCACAAGGACCATGATTCAGTCCCCAGCACCACCAAAAACAAAGACCTGGATTGGCCCACAGACAATATATATGTACTCTAAAATCGATGATACTTAGGATTGTAGCTCAGTAGCACAGTACCTGCCTGGCAAGCACAAGGCCCTGAATTCTATTCCCAGTACCAAAAAATAGTAAATTCAATGATAAAGACTTGTTAATGAATCTTACTTAGGGTAGCTGTGGTGCATTCCTATAATTCTAGCACTCAGGAGGCAGAGGCAAGTTGCCATGAGCTTGTTTTTGTTTTTGTCTTTCTTTTCACTATGAGTTTTGAGGCTAATGTGGGCCACCCAGTGAAACCCTGCCTCAAAAAAAAAAAAAAAAAAAAAAAGGTGAGGGTAAGAATAGGTCAAGGATTCTCAATATTTTCTAGTGAACTGGTTTTTTTTATTTTTTAAAATATTTATTTGTTTATTGATTGATTGTCTTTTTTTTTTTTGAGACAGGGTCTCGCTATGCAGTTGAGGCTGGCCTTGAGCTCACTTTTGTAGCCCAGGCTGGTCTCGAACTCGCACCGATCCTCCTGCCTCAGCCTCCGGAGTGCTGGGATTACAGGCGTGAGCCACCACGCCCGGCTGATTGTCTTTTTGAGACAGGGTCTTGCTATGCAGTTCAGGCTGGCCTTGAGCTCACTTTTGTGGCCCAGGCTGGTCTCGAATTCGCACCAATCTTCTTGCCTCAGCCTCCCAAGTGCTGGGATTACAGGCATGCGCCACCATGCCCGGCTCTGAGATAGCAATTAAATGACCTTTATTAAATAGAAATATGGCTAACATAAAGTACTCAAGTACATATATTAATCTTATGAGCATATGGGGCTGGGGAGATAGCTTGGTGGTCGAAGTGCCTGCCTGGCAAGTGCAAGGACCCAGGTTTGATCCCCGATACCACATGCCATGCCACTGCTGGCCATCTCAACTAGGTGTGGTGGTGCACACCTGTAATACCAGCACTGGGCAGGCTCAGAAAGTAGAATTGCTATGAGTCAGAGCTCTGTATGAGACCCTGTATGAAAGAAAGAAAGGAAGGAAGGAAGGAAGGAAGGGAAGAAAGAAAGAAAGATAGATCGACCGATCGATAGATCAGCTGATCAATCGATCGGTCGATCGATCTCTTAAAAATCTTATGAAAGGCTGGCCAGATAGCTCAGCAGATTAAAGCACCTGTTTAGGCAGACAGGGACTGTGTTCATCCCCAGCATGTGTGCCAGCCCTGACGCTGGGGTGCACTGAGACAGCAAGACTGGGTGTGGTGGTGCACACCTGTAATCCCAGTGTTAGGGAGGCTGAAAATAGGATCACTATAAATGATCTGTGTAATGAAACCCTGTAGACTCTGTACTAAAAAAAAATCCGGGCATAACTGAGTTGTGGGGTAGTTGAAGCAAAATGAGATGTACAGGGTCTCCTACAGAGCTCTGACTCATAGTGATCCTCCTTTCTTAGCTTTGAGATGTTCACTAGTGTGCGGAGTGTGAGTTGGTAAGCACTGCTGAAACAGCACGTTTTGGGAATAGTGCTGGAGTAGGAGGAGGTAGTATGCATGGAGAAATGTGCAAGGACCTTAGGTCTAGGAAATGAAGATGGGATGGAGCTCATCTGTGTTTACAACCAGGTTTTCATGTCTTAGTCATTGATGTCAGATTACCCATCCATCCAGTGGTTCAAGAGTTCCTAAATGAATTACTCAGAGATTTTTTAGACTCATAAAAATTTATGGTAAGAGGAAGTGGGTTTATTGCAAGACTACTACTGATCTTCCAGGAGAGAGCTGTTTGTTTGTTTTTTTTTTTTTTTGGTCTTTTTGAGACAGGGT
>PVJA010024522.1:0-31756 GCA_004027025.1 Myocastor coypus | reverse complement strand
TACAAAGAACTAAAAACCATTAGGGTCCCAAAATTCAAAGACCCAATCCAGAAATGGGCATCTGAGATGAACATTCACTTCTTAGAGAAAGAAATACAGCAAGCCTACAAATACATGAAGAAATGCTCCACATCACTAGCTATTCGTGAAATGCAAATCAAAACAACACTTAGATACCACCTCACCCCAGTAAGGATGGCTATCATAAAGAAATCAACCAGCAAAAAATGCTGGAGAGGCTGTGGGGAAAAAAGAACCCTTCTCCACTGCTGGTGGGAATGCAGATTGGTGCAACCATTATGGAAAGCAGTGTGGACGATCCTTAGAACCTATTTCTTATTAATTGATATTAACTCCAACTTTGTGATATCAAAAATTATGTGATGAATGAGGGAAGAGGAGGGAGAAGAGGAAGGGTATTCTGGGCAGAGCCGATCGTGTCCGGAATAGAGAGAGAAGCCAGGATGGCCTTGTTCTGTGTGAGGACTCAAGGAAATGTAGGCAGGGACGGCAGTTATCCCTGTTAGTACAGTAACCGTGACCTAGGGAAGGGAAACGTACTCTTCTGGGCATTGGCTTGTGAGAGGTAGAAGAGCTGCAATTCAAACCTGGCCCATATAGTGCCCAGGTGCTATCTTGTCCCTTCATGGGAGGCAAGGGGAGTGCAGGAGTAGCATGTTTGCAGAGTCTGTGTGAGAAATCCTTCATTTCAGGCCGAGAAGCTCAGTGATTACAGGGAGATCCTGAAGGTTTTGCTGTTAAGTGGGAAATCTAGGTTCAGAACACAGTTTTCACCTGATTCCTCTTCTCTAGTATCATTCTCATTTTCCAGAATCGGTGCAATGTGCCAGTGCAGCAAGCCCCTGAGTCACTGCTGAAAAGCAAAGCCTGCTTTGGAGCTGAAAACCTCATGAGGGTTCTGGGGAACTATTGCCGCTTGGGTGAAGTGCGTACCCACATTCGTGTGGGTGTTGTGGGTAAGGTCTGCTGAATGGTCATGAGGCTCAGTCTCCTTCCTCAGGCAGGGATTGAATTTTGGGGCAAAGGATCCTAGGAATATAAAGTTGCCTTTTTGGGGAAGAAGGGAGTGGTTCAGGAGGCATTTTGTAACTTGTACTTTGACTAGGTAGGTATAGGACTCTTAGAGTCATCACCATTTGTGTTCTTATTTTATTTCTTTATTTTTGGCAGAGCCAGGGATTGAACTCAGGCCCTTGTACTTGCCAGGCAAGTGCTTATTCTACTGAGCTATCTCCCCAGCACCTACTGGGTTTTTTTTTTCTTTTTTTGTCTTTTTGAGACAGGGTCTCCCTGTGCAGTTCAGGTTTGCCTTGAGCTTACTTTTATAGCCCAGGCTGGTCTTGAATTTGCACCAATCCTCCTGCCTCAGCCTCCCAAGGGCTGGGATTACAGGTATGAGCCACCATGCCAGGCTTTACCCTATTGTTGTTTTGAAGACTGGGTTTCCCTACATAGTTTATGCTGTCCTTGAGTTCAGTATATAATGATGTACACCAGGCTTGCCTTGAACTTGTGACATTTCTTCTGCCTTAGCCTCCCAGATTGCTGGGATTACAGGCATGTGCCACCATGCCCAGCCTCAACCATTGTGTACTGAGTGTTAGAACCATGAATCAAATGCATGGTGCCAGCCTTGGAGTTGTTACTATTTCATCCTATCAGAGCTGAGGGAATGAAATGTGATCATCCCTAATTACAGATGAGAATGCTGAGACCCAAGAAAGAAGAGAGACTTGTAAGCTCAGTCCTTTGTTGTGGCAGAGTTGAAACTCAAACCTGGGTCTTTCTGGAATCCAGCGTACTGGGGGAGGAATCATAAGAGTGGAATGAGAGGGGCCTGGCGGGATGGCTCAGTGGTCTAAAGCCCCTGCTTGGGAAAGCTTGGGCGGCTTCAGGGACCGTGGTTCGATCCCCGGCACCACATGCTGTGCCAGCCCTGCCCTTGGGGTGGGCTGAGCCGGCCATAAAAAAAAAATGACTGAATAAACAAACAAAGGTTGTGAAACAAGAAAAAAAAAATAAAAATTAAAAAAAAAAAAGAGTGGAATGAGAAATTCAAAGAGGTAGAGATTGATTATCATGGAGAGAAAGTGAAGCTGAGACAGACACATTGAAAAGGGAGCTGAATACTGAAAATGTATCAATTCACATACCTAGACATGGAGGATGACGTAGAATAGGGAAGCTAGATGGCAGGACTTTTGGAGAATGGAAACAAAAGACAAATGTCAAAGGTATGGGGGAGCATGTGAGAGCACTAGTTCACCCAAAGGTAGGGTATAGAGACAGATCCGAATGTGTACAGAGACTTGCAGAGGGAGACACCAGAAGGATAGAAACACCCCATCTGTATTGATGTGCATACTTATGTACTTCAAAGAAGATCATACATACAGGGATAGAGAGAAATAGGGTTGCATATAGAGGAACACACAGAGACCATACTTGCATATACAGACTCAAGCAGAATGCCTGTGAAATAAGCCCTTTTTTTCACATATCCCAACTCTGCTCTGTCAAAGCACGTAATACCATAGGGAGACAGACACACGTACTCAGATACACCATGGCTCTGACATAAACCAGTTACAAAGAGAAACAGATATATCTTATGATAAGGCAAATGCATCTGTATGTATGTATGTACTTATGTACGTATGTATGTATAGAGAAGTAGAAAGGGGGCTAGGGAGTCAGAAAAAGAGACACTGTGAAACACATATAAGGGACATACACATAGACAAGCCCACAAAGAGACAGAATAAGGTCAGAAGGAGATTGGTAGGAGTTAGCATAGAGGGAATTACAATGAGAGGAAGAACTGAAGAGGTGGATAGCATCTAGAGAAAAAGGTTACAGTGAAAAAGGTGTTTAGATACAGATGAATAGAGACCAAGAGATGCTAAGGAAATAGACCGAGTGAGATAGAAGAAACAATAAGCAGTTATATGTTGAATGGTTATGATCAGCAGGCACACAGGCATGTGCGAAGACTTCAAGGTACCTGGGGAACACTGTGGTACATACGTGAAAGAGGCGCATATGGGAGTATGTGTGTGTGTGTAAATTTAAGCACGTGTGGATAGAGAACTATGAATGAGAGATTTAGTGAGGGAGAAACACACAAAGTCATCCCTGGGCCAAGAGCAGTTCACAGGTGTCCAAATACAAAAGCATACCACAGAAAAGATAAGCTTCATGAAGAGACATATTGACATCTGGAGATGAATTCCCTCTCCCAGAGGGAGTTCTACACCAGAATAGATGGTCTTCTGTTACACAGACATTTTTTGATTTCTACTTTCTGGTAGATCTTATGTACAAGGTGTTGCTAGGTGGTAAAAAGGATGGACTGCTTACATTCATCTCTAGGTTGGTTGTGGGTAGAATGTGAGTTTGTCCTCTAAAAGAAGGACATGTCTACCCAGCATGCCCAGAAAAGGAAAGAGGTAGAAAGGCCCTAGGGTCTCAGTGAGAGTCTAGGATGGGAAGTTAAGAGGCTAGCCTTTACTTTTCGCTCTCTTTGGCTCTCCTGAAAGGGCCTCCACCATACAGGCTGGCCTATGTGTTCCTGAATACCCTTTATGTCTTTAGTCATCTGCTGCTACTTTACAGGACTTCCCAATGTTGGCAAGAGTAGCCTGATCAATAGCCTGAAGCGCAGCCGTGCATGCAGTGTGGGAGCTGTTCCTGGGGTCACTAAGTAAGCAAAGAACAATTCCTTAACACCTCCTATCATCACTTCTAATACCCACACCTCGGCACTTGTCCCCTTCCTAATTTTGAGCCATCTGATTCTTCTCTAGATCATGGGAGTTCTAAGAACATCTGGCATACCCTAGGTGTGTGTCAGGTGCCATCCTGGTTTTTCCTTGTTAGCTCCTTGAAGCCTCTTAGTAACTATGTAAGATTGGGCTACTTGTGAGTAGATTTGCTCCCTAAAGGAAGCAGCTAAATCTCAGAGAGCCAAAAGCTTGCCTAAGGTTCTATACCCCAGAGGCAGAGACTGGATTTTAAAATCAGCCCTAGATCTGTAGGGTCCCAGACCCTTCTTTTTATTTTTATTTTTTTTTGTCTTTTTTGAGATAGGGTATCGCTATGCAGTTCAGGCTGGCCTTGAGCTCACTTTTGTAGCCCAGGCTGGTCTCGAACTCTTACTGATCCTCCTGCCTCAGCCTCCCAAATGCTGGAATTACAGGCGTGTGCCACCACGACTGGCATCCCAGAGCCTTCTGATTTATACTACATCTTTCTACTTCACCCATAAGATCCCTTCCACTCCTTTACCTCCTCACATCCTTCCTAGATCTAGCTTTTGTAACTAGATGCCAAACATAGCCATGCCACTCTTTTCTCCTACCCCAGATTCATGCAGGAGGTCTATCTGGACAAGTTTATCAGGCTGCTGGATGCCCCAGGCATTGTGCCAGGACCCAACTCCGCAGTGGGTGCCATCTTGCGCAACTGCATCGATGTGCAGAAGCTGGCAGACCCTGTGACACCAGTAGAGACTATCTTGAAACATTGCAGTCTGGAGCAGGTACAAACCAGGGTCCCTGAGTGGATGCCCTACCCCACTGCAAAGGCTGTTTATACTGCATGACTTCTCTTCCTCTCTTGTTCACCAGATTTCCAACTATTATGGTATATCTGGGTTCCAGACCACTGAGCATTTTCTCACTGCAGTGGCCCACCGCTTGGGAAAGAAGAAAAAGGGAGGCTTATATAGTCAAGAGCAGGCTGCCAAAGCTGTTCTGGGTGACTGGGTGAGGTAAGGTGGAGGCTGAGCAAGAGGCTAACTGGAGGATCTGGCTCTACAAGGGTTCATCTGTGTGCTTGGCAACTGGTACAGCAGCCTGACTTCCTTGGTCCCAGGGTGGGAGGCAGTCAAGGTACCAGTACATATTTCATTCCAATGCCAAGTGATTGTCTAGCAACTCAACCCATTGTTATTTGAAGCCACTGTTTGGGTTTTTAAATTTTTATTAATACATGTTTGCCACATTTAATAATTATGTTCACTATTGGAAATTGGTCCAAGTACATTTTACTTCTTGTTATGTCCCCTTCTTATCTGAGTTTTTTTGGTTTCTCACCATTTCTTGCTTGCCAGCTCATCTTTTTGATTGGTCATTTGTTCTTTCAATGACACCATCACTGTCTTCCACTGCCTCCCAATACAGTGGGAAGATCAGCTTCTATATACTACCACCACCCACGCACACTCTGCCTGCCCATCTCAGTGCTGAGATTGTTAAGGAGATGACTGAGATCTTTGACATTGAGGATACTGAGCAGGCCAATGAAGACACCATGGAATGTAAGTGTGGACGGGTAGGTATACCTGGTCTTGTCCTAGCAGAGCAACACAGATGGTGGATCCCACATTTGATCTCTCCTTCTCTGGCCTTATGTCTTGGTCACTTTCTTATCACTAGGACACAGTGCCTGACACTGACAATTTAAATGAGGAAATGTTTACTTTGGCTCATACTACATAGAGTGTTCAACCCCTTAAGGGTGTCTCTAAGGCAGGGCCATATGGCAGAGGAGAAGTAGCTCATGGTATAGGGGCAGAAGAGAGAACAACCAGGGGAGGAGGGAAGGAAATACACCCCTTCAGGTCGTGCCTCATCACCCACCTTCTCCAACTAGGATTTATCCTCAGTGGACTAATGCATGATATAGTGAGCTCCCTAAATCTGTACTTGTAAGCACATTTGGCTATGTGGGGGTGGTTTCTAGTGTAAATCATAACATCCTACTTTGGCTTTGGAGAAGTTTCACCACTTCTAAGCTTAATTTCTTCTGCAAGGTAGAGAATCTAATCTCAGCCATGGGGGTGGTAGTGATGGCAGTTTTGAGCTTTTGGTAGATGTGAAAGGAATTTACAAAATATTCGGTACACTTGCTCTGGAAATAAGAGGCTCTATCCATATTTTTGTGGTTCTGGATTGGATTGAAGTGCTCCTAGAAACCTTTTTTCTAATGTTGCCCTTGGTTTTTTCATAGCCATTTCAAATGCATTCCCAGATTTTGCTTCTTATCCCCATTGGCCTGTGAGGTTTCTAGATCAAAAAATGTTATATAAGGCCTGGCCAAATAGCTCAGCAAAGGCCTGACAGGATGGCTCAGTGGTCTAAAGTGCCTGCTTAGGAAAGCTTAGGCGCCTGCAGGGACCGTGGTTCGATCCCTGGCACCACATGCTGCGCCAGCCTTGCCCTCAGGGCAGGCTGAGCTGTCCATAAAAATAAATAAATAACATACAAAAGTTCTGAAGCAAGAAAAAAATAAATAAAATTCTTTAAACAAACAAACAAACAAACAAACAAACAAAACAAACCCCAAATAGCTCAGCAGATTAAATTGCCTGTAAGCAGGTGCAGTGCCTAGGGGTTTGGTTCCTGGGCCTGCTATGCTGGTCCTGCCCCCAAGGGCTTGCTGAGGTGGCAACTGAGACTGGGTGTAGTGGTGTGTGCCTGTTATCCCAACTCTTGGGAGGCCATAAGCAGGTGGATCACTGTGAGTCCAATCTAGTAGTGAGACTCTGAATACCCTGTAGACCCTTCGGTAAAATACAAACAAAATGTTGGGGAGAAGTGGCCTTGGAACCAACTCTCCTGCTCTCTTAAACTTCTAGCTTAGAATAGCTAGATGGTTAAAAACTATGAACTGCTTACATTTGAATTTAAGGTTTGTGATGCTGAACAAGTTATTTTATTTCCCTGTCTCAATGATGTCATCTAGAAAATGGATTAGTGCCTTCTTGATGGTAATTATGAAGATTTGTTTCATATGTAAGAGAGGTACGTGTCTTAGTTACTTCTCATTACTGAGACAAAATATACAGCAACTAAAATTGAAGAAGGAAAGTTTTTATGTAGGTCAGCTTGTAGTTTGTGTCTATACTTGGCTCACTCCAAACCAGGGCAGCATGCATAGGGGCACTACAGAGGAGGAAGGGTGTTTGGCAAAGCAGGGAAGGCAGCAGGCAGCAAGCAGCTGTAACAGCTGTCTTGCTCTCTCTATTACTCCATGTGGGCTACCTGCCCTCAGGCTAAGTAACACCCAGGGTGGGGGCATCCTTAATCCCAACATCACACATCCTAGATCTAGCTGCCTCCGAGAAGCTCCCTCTGGAATCTCTGTCTGCGACCTCATGAGGCCTTGCTGGGTACTATCTAGATAGAAGCCATAATGAGCTTGTAGCTCAGTGGTAGAACTTGTGTATAACATGCATAAGGACCTGGTTTTGATCTTTAGCAGTAAAAAGGGAAAAAATAGTAAAAGACACAGAACAACATTGCCTGACTTATAGCAAATAAATGCTCAGTAATTGTTGGCTGTGACTATTTCCTGAAATATATAGAGCAGATGAAAAAGCTTTAGGTACTGTTCTACACTCCTGGTTTATAGCTCCTGCTTCTTTTTCCATCCTACCCATTCAAAGTACCTAGTGCTCTCTTAGTCTATTTGTAGGTACTCTGGGGTACTAAAGAAATTCTTAGGTGTCTTGGCTTCTGTCTTACCTTTTCTCTTGAGGGCCATTGTTTTCCTTCTTTGGGTTTTCTACTGTTGTTGGATTGCAGATGAGGACTTAGCTGTTTCCTAGTTTATTTCCCATATGGCTTCAGGTATGTCAGCCTTCTTTCTGAACTTGAGTTTCTATTTCTGGCAAATGGGCAGTTGGATGGATTGGAGCTGTTCTTAAAATGATGCTTGGCTATGACTGAGAATGCAATTGAGAGAAGATAGATCCCGGGGAAATTGGGAAATAGGTTGGGAAAGAGGTTAATAGTGAAGGATTTCTATAGGAGCTGGTCCTAGTGCTAGATCTCCAAGGGAGAGTAGGGCTTAGGAACCTCACGGAAGGGGATGAGGACAAAATTATAGAGGCAGCTGTGAGGATAGTATGGGCACAAGGCTTTGGGCACATCTGAGGGTTGTAGTGTAGACCAGTTCTAGGCAAGGAGCCAGAGGGAAGAAGAGTCCTGATCTTGATTGTAGGGAGAGAATCCCAGTGGCTGTTGTTTACAGAGCAGTATCAAAGTCAGGCCAGAGCGTTAGAGGTATCCTCTGCCATGTCTCACAGCAGCCAAGTGTGAATACATCTTGTGGAATTCTCAGTTTTCAGATGAGCAAGCTGTTGCTCCAAGGTTAGTTCTCTGCAAGCAGATATCCGGTTATAAGACTCAAACTTTTAATCTGACTAGCCTTTCAGCAGAAAGAAAAAGCCACCTTCCCGCTGACTCTCCCTGGACAGCACACACATGTGTTAATCTCCTAAGCCCTGACCAGGGAGGTGGCAGCAGAGAGGAACCAGGGCCCTGACAGTGGTATTGGTTGTATTAAAGGCTTGGCCGTGGGAGAGAGTGACGAGCTTTTGGGTGACATAGACCCACTTGAAATGGAGATCAAGAGGCCGCAATCTCCAGTGATGAAAATACCAGATGCCATTGAAAATAAAACTACGATATATCAGGTACCTCTCTACATTCTTCATTGTAACCGTATCTTCTACCCAGGGTTCTGATAAGTGGTCAATTCCTTCTATCAAACTGTCCTAGGCAGTGAGTGGTTCACACTGAGCTCTTAGATGCCTGGGCTGATGTGTTCTTTTCTAAACAATGACAGGTCAGAAGTGGAGGTGTGAGCTCTTAGGCAGGTTTCTCAGCTCCAATTCCAGTGTATAACACGTATTATTATGTAGTCATCCAATTGTTGAAGTTACAAACTACTCTTCTTCCTTAACTAGTACCTAAGGTTCCAAATACAATAAGTGATGACAAAACTTTTGGAGATGAGTGCCCAAACTGCAACCTAAAACCCATTTATATTTTCAAAGTGCCAACATTGCTGCTAAATCTGGTTTCAGTTTAGAGAAAACAATTCACACATTAACATCTTTTGTCTTAAAAGATAAAATAAATTATTCCCATGCCATAGGTTTGCCACCACTGCCATTCACTGCCAGTCTGTTAAGAAGTCTTATGGCTTTTTAAATGAGAAATGTCCTGAGAAGCTGTGAATTTTTAACCCTAGGATAAGTTTGTAATCCTCAACTCACTTGAAGGCATTCTGCCATGGTTTGCAAGGTCCAATCTGATCATGTTACCTCCCCTGCTGAGAACCCTGTCATGGCTTCCCACCACCCATAGGATCAACTGTATATGCCTGAGGCCATTACATAAGATCTGTAAAGCAAGAAATGATCTCAGGGTTCCACCCCCCAGCTTTTTCAGCTAGTCCCCCATTTTCACCCTTTGAAAATTCACATTTTGGTAGATCTCAGACACAGATATTTGCACAATGATACAGAGATCACTTGTGGATCAGGGAAATTTTTCCTGAGCCACATCTTAAAGGCTGAGCTCTCTGGGTAGGGACTTAACCTGTGCTCGTGATGAGACTTCAAAGAGTGAGTGGTGTTTATGGGGAATTTTTTAGTGATGTGAGGTAGCTAGAATCGGAAGTGGGAGGTCGAGTAAGATAACTGTGAACTCAGGTCACATATGGCCTTGAGTTTGACTTTAAACCATACATAAGACACTAAAAGTTGGTTGATGATTTTTTTGTTTTTGTTTTATTGTTTTTTTTCCATTTTTCTTACTAATTTTTTTATTTTCTAGGTAATATATAAATATTAATACACACACACACACACACACACACACACACACACACATATATATATATATATATATATATATATATTTAAATTTAAAAGGTACTAAGAGGTATGCAGTCAAAAGTAAGTCTTTTTCCTTCTGTCTCCCATCTACCCTGTTCCCTCCTTGGAGGCAGTCACTGTCAGCAGACTTTACATTTCCTTTAATTCAAATTTTAATTCAAATTGTAGCATGTTACTTATATTGTTCTCACTTTTTTTTTTTTTTTTGTCTTTTTGAGACAGGGTCTCACTGTACAGTTCAGGCTGGCCTTGAGCTCAGTTTTGTAGCCCAGGCTGGTCTCGAACTCTCACCTATCCTCCTGTCTCAGCCTCCGGAGTGCTGGGATTACAGGCGTGCGCCACCACGCCCGGCTTCATATTGTTCTCACTTTGTTTATTTCACTTATAGATTGATCTTGGAGATCATTCCACCTGATCAAGAGCTGCTTTCAACTTTTTCATGACTACATAATATGTGGAAGAGATTTTGAACCTAGGGCCTTTGCACTGAACTATAACCCTAGCCTTAATTATTTAGTTAGATATAAGATTTCACGATTGCGTAGGCTGGTCTGGAACTTTGGATCCTTTTCCATTTGCCTCCCAGAGTGCTGGGATGACAGTTATGCCCAGTTTTGAAGGGTGTCTTAAGAAAAAGGGAGTCCTGAATTGGACACTGGCAGGTCCTCGCACAGTTTCAGAGGCTTCCTATTGCTTAAAGGAAAAATCAGTATAGAGTACTGTGTTTAAGGCTACCTCTCTCAGTGATAGTTTTCAGGGCCAGGGAGATAGCTCCATGGCATAAGTGCCTGCCTGGCAAGTGCAAGGTCATGAGTTTGAACCCCAGTCCAACCACAAAAACAATAGTTTTCACTGACCCTATGAGACCCCAGACACCTAACTTCCTCAACCTTATAAATATTTCTCTCCTCTCTCTTCTCCCCTCTCCTCCCTTCTCCTCTCCCTCCTTCCTTCCCTCCCTCCTGTCTCCTCCTCTACCTCTTCTCTCCTCTTTCCTCTCTTCTTTTTCTTTTTTAAGATTGAGTCTTGCTATGCAGCTCAGGCTGGCCTTCAGCTCAATTTGTAGCCCAGGCTGGTCTGAAACTTGCAGTGATCCTCCTGCCTCATTCTCCCTAAGCTTCCTGAGTGCTAGGATTGCAGGTGTGTTTCACCATGCCTTTGTGGCATAGCCTAAAGGCTTAGTTCTCCTTTCTATACTATAATTTCTAGACTCAGCTTAGAGCTCCCAACAGAACTACCTCATTACCCGACAGACAGCTTTTTACTTATATAGTATTGTGAATGGTGCCCCTGCTCCCAGTCTTAGAATGATAACAATATGCTTTTCTGTACAGCAGTGTAGTACATGGTCATGTGCTTGGGCTCTCAAGCCAGACTCATTAGGTTTTTTTTTTCTTTTTGACTTTTTGATGCAAGATTTCACCTTGCAGTTCAGGCTGGTCTTGAATTTGCTATACATAGAATAAGTATGTGTTTAGGTATATGTATGCATACATATATAGGCATACATATAAACATACATAGGTACATATGTATTAATGTGCCACATATAGATGATCAAGAAACATTAGGCCAGATGAACAATGGTAGTCCTATGCGATTATACTGGCTATCATATACCCAACCTAGTTTGTGTCAGCAAGAACAATAGCATGGGAGAGATCAGCTCAGTGAACCATTGCTCAGTTCTGCAGAGAATTATGGTGACAGACCCCTGTAATAGGGTCAGTTTCTGGCAACCAGTTTGAAGAATAAGATGATGCAAAAGCATACAAGTGGGGTACCTGATTATCGCTGTGTTCTGAAAAGGGAATGCCTTGGTTAGGGGCTCCAAATTAACATCTTTATTCTTGAAGGCCCAGAATAGCATCGAGCTCTGTGCTGCAATTATAGTCATATACCAGTATGCCTGGCTTTCATTATGTTTTTTTTTTAAATTTATTTATTTATTTACTTTTTTCTTGTTTCAGAACCTTTGTTTGTTTATTCACTCATTTTTATGGCTGGCTCAGCCTGCCCCAAGGGCAGGGCTGGCGCAGCATGTGGTGCCCGGGATCGAACCGCGTTCCCTGAAGCCGCCCAAGGTTTCCCAGGCAGGCGCTTTAGACCACTGAGCCATCCCGCCAGGCCCCTTTCATTAGGTTTTTACTACTTCACTGTTTATTAGTTCATGACCTTAGGGTCCTTGTTAGCTTTGTTGACAGGGATTATATTAGTTAATAAATACAAAGAAGTTAATTATCAGGCCATTTCATTATTGTGTATACATCTAGATTGCTTACCCAAACTACGTTGGGTATATGACAGGCAGTATAATCTCATGGGACTACTGTTTATGTGGTCTATTCTTTGACCATCTGTATGTGGCATATCATTGCTACATATGCACCTATGTATATGTTTGTTGTGTATGCCCATATGTGTATGCACACATAGCCAAACACATATACATGTTTAGAATGGTACTTGGCATACTGTAAGTTTTCTGTTAATACTGGCTTTTATTGCTCATATGTACTTTTCACTCCCACTAGACACCCTTTTTGATGCCTAACAACTCTTGTTTTTATCCAGTGTTCAGTCAAGGATGACCCTCCATATTAGTGGTATGCTGACCACCACCATTGCCCCCAACTCTTAGTCATCATTTCTGTCCCTGTGGGGGAGGAGCCCATATTTTAACTTGTGAAATAGATTGTTGTATCCTTTTTTTAGTTTGTGTCTATGTATGTATGTATATATGTATTTACTTATTGAGACAGGCTCTTACACTGTAAAATAGGCTGGCCTTGAACTCACTGTGTAGCCCAGGCTGGTCTCAAACTAGAGGCTATCATCCTGCCTCAGCTTCTCCACTGCTGGCATTACAAGTATATACCACTGCACCCAGCTCTTTATCCTCTTTAGTTGGTTCCTGGAGTTTGAACTGAGTCTTGTTTTGTTTTGTTTTTTGGTGGGACCAGGGTTCAAACTCATGACCTTGCACTTGCCACGCAGGCACTTGTGCCATGGAGCTATCTCCCTGGCCCCTTGAACTGAGTCTTGACTCATGTCTGTGTCTGTTCTCATGTGCTCACATAGCTGGGCACAAAATCAGTGTAAGAAAATGTTTGTTAAATTGAGTTAGACCTTGAAGGATCACTTAAGCAAAGAATTACTGTAGTACCAGTTGTTACTGATCAACTAACCTTACTTTGTAGTTTTAATTTTTTGTCCAATCCATGAAAGCTACACTAATTTTTTTTGAAAATCAATGAGAGCTACCAATTATCTACCCTCACTTGACAGATGAGGGTAGTGGGGCAGAGAGGCTAAGTACTGATAGTATATAGCTGGAATAAAACTGGATCCTAGTTCTGATGTCTTCATGTTCCTTTTTTTTACCCAGGCCAATGCTTGCTTCCACTTCAGAAGTCTTTGGAAGTCCTTTCAAGGTCAACACCTCACCATCATCCTGTTTTTTTCTCCCCAGAGTGGAGACCTCACTGGGTGTCACATAAGTCCAAACTGTTATCAGGTGGGGTGGGCTAAACGCAGTGTGGACCACCACCATACCAAGAATAGTGGCGTGGTAGAGATCAGATCAGTGGACCGTCGCCCAGTTCTGCAGAGAATTATTGAAGCAGACCCCCTACAACAGGGTCAGGTTTTGGCATCCACCCTGAAGAATAAGAAGAAGATGCAGAAGCGTACAGGTGGGGCTACTTGACTATCCCTGTGTTCTGAGAAGGGACTGCCCTGGTTAAGGGATTCAAATTAACATCTTTCATGTATAGGATTGGGTGGCTGGGATGGGCTAGGAGGCTTAGCTGTTAGTGTTTCTCAAACTTTAGCTTTCATCAAAATCATTTGAAAGATTGTTAAAAGCAGATTTTGGGGTCAGTCAGTTAGCTCAGCAGATTGAAGTGCCTGCTTAGGCAGACTCAGGGACTGCAGTTTGATCCCTGCAAAACCCTGTAGACCCTGTAAATAAATACATTTTTTAAAACCCCCACAGATTTCTGGACCTTTATCTAGAGTTTCTAGCTGAGCAAGTCAGTTGTAGGGCCTGAGGTGATATTGATGAAGAACATACTTAAAGAACCACTGCCAGTCTTGTTGGGACCAGCCTGATAGCTCAGTGGACTAAAGCACCTGCTTAAGCAGAGTGGAGTAGCTGGGGTTTGATTCTCCACACACCGTGCTGGCCCCACCCCTAGGGCTGAAACAGCAATTTAGACTGAGTGTGGTGGTATTCGCTTGTAATCCCAGTGCTTGGGAGGCTGAAAACGGGAGGATCACAAGGAGTCTGATCTATGTAGTGAGACCCTGTAGACCCTATATCCCTGGTACTAAATGCCAAAAAAACCCAAACAAACAAAACAAAACACTAAGCAAAATAACACTGCCTAGTCTATGTGTTATATAACCACATTTTTCAGGTGCTTTTTATTTTTATATGTATAAATGCCACTGTGGATTGAACCGAGAGCCTTTGTGTTGAGCTACATTTTCCAGCCATTTTAATTTTTTTAACTTCAACATTTTTAAAATTTTGAGATAGGGCCTTGCCAAGCTGCCCAGTGTAGTCTTGAGCTTGTGATTCTCCTGTCTTAGCCTCCCAGTATTGTAAAGAGTGTACAATGAACTCTCCCATAACTGTGCTGGGAGTATCCTCCCTCCATAGACAACCAGTTGCTTGTATTTCTTTCATGAGAGATGTACACAAGCAAATAACTTTTACAGTAGGATCACTTGTTAATCCAAAACTATTAACTGTTTCACAATTAGTCACTCCTTGCATTGGCTTCAAACTGACTCTTGGGAATCCAGACATAAATTACTCTCAATTAGTAAGAAGACAGAGCAAATTTTGATAGCAGAAAGCAATCACTTTGAGGACAGAGCAAAGCACAGAGAAGAAACCTAATGTAGTCTGGGATGGTGGGTAATCAGAGAAGGCTTCTTAGAGGAGATAAACTGAGAGAATCCAGTGGATCATGAGGGTGGTACAAGTCCTGAACATTAATATTCAAAGCTACTAGTGCTGTGCTGCTGCTTCACTCAGAGCTTTTTTTTAAATAAAATTTTACTCTTAAGTGTAATAGACTCGAAGAATACAATTTGTTCTAGTTATAGGTGTCAAGAGATGTAAGGGCAGGGAATCCAGATATTTGAATAGGAATGGAATCCAGGATCACTATCTTAGGCACAAGGGACAGTTTATTTTTTTGCCAGATTTCTCAAGTCCCCCTGTGGCCAGGGGCCCTTTCCTCACGGCCTTCATTTTTAGCTCTTCAAGCTTCTGCTCTTTTTGCTTCTGTTTGAGTGCTCTTTGAGGGTAATGGTGGAAAACTACATTCAGTACAATAGCAAAAATTTATTGTTTTGATATTTGGAAGGGACAAAAATACTTGGAGCCACATGAGTCTGCAGCCTGGCACAGAACCTGTGTTGGGATGAGCACAGATATACAAACGGATCTACCCATGGGGTTGAATGGCCTCAAACATCCCGCTAGTTCTGTTTTAGTGTTTCGAGGGTAAGTGAGCCTGAATGGGAGCTCAGTGCAGACAAGGGTAGCTGTAGACTACTTCTGGTAGGGCTTCTGCTGTCAATCCATTTACCAAAAGATTGCATTTTACATTTACAGACAAAATTGCCAGCAAGCTGTCTGATTCCATGATGTCTATCCTGGACCTTTCTGGCAGTGGTGATAACAGTGCTGGTGACTAATCCGATGATCTCACTCCGTTCTCCAAGCCGTGGTTCCTGTGGGATGAAAGAATAAAGATAAAAGTTTAAGTCTCTGAAGCACCTGTATAATAAAAGAACCTCTTGCATACCATGTGTCCTTTCCCTTAACTGTTTCCTTTATTCTCTCCAATTTAAAAAAAATCTAGAGCCACTAAATCCAGTACCTTTTATTTAATCCCTGTGTTTTATGAATGACATAAAACACCAGTGGAGCCCAGGTGCTAAACAGTTTTATCTCACATCCTCTATTGTGTATTGGGTTGACTTTAAGGCTGATGTACCACCAAACCCTCTTGGACAACTGAATGTACAACTAGATAATGGGATAGACTTGGTGCTTCCTGGGAAGATAGTTTCTTTATTACTGTGTAAGAGATCTCAGCACTAAGGCATTTCAGTAGTGGATTCCTGGCCATGCATTGTTCTAGTCCACAAGTCTTCACCTGTGTGGCAGAGGGAACAATGATGAGGTTTCTGTTTTGGGGATGGTTGGGCTAGGATACTGGCAAAACGACAAGCCTATCTGGTGCTGAAGTGTGATAGGTGCTATCTTGTTTGCATGAAGAGAAAAGGCATTTATTGGTAGGGTAGGAGCTTTAGATACAAGTACTGTGTTGGCATTTCGTGAATTTGGGGTAATTTAAAATACTCTGGCTGATCCTCTTGTTTGTATGACGGTCTTGACTATTTTCAAGAGAACTATATTTGTTTTTTTTTTGTGTGTGTGTGTGACCAGGGTTCGAACTCACGACCTTGCACTTGCCCAGCAGGCACTTGTGCCTCGGAGCTATCTCCCCAGCCCTGAGAACTGTATTTGGAGATGTACCAGTCAGTTCTTTTTCCAGTGTGTGGTGGATCAACAAATGGTGGTCAGAGTGTAACACCCAGCTGAACTAAATTCAGCGTGGTGCTGAGTGTGGAAGGCCCACCTAAGGATTGTTGCCAACAGCATGGGAACTGGACAGGAAGAAGGTGTGCTCCTGGAGAGACGTCGTGCTGGCTTTCCTGATACAGACTCGGCTGTTACAGAGCGACTCAGGAACTCACTGTTACTGAGGATGGCTACGGTTCTGTGAATGTTGCTTCCTTGTGCCAGTGCAGATTACACAGCCCACCAGCACAGACTTCTAGTTTCCACCACTGACTTTGGGGCCTTCACCATACAGATCCTTGGTACAGACTCGTATGAGATGCTGTTATGGCTCTAGGCCTCTGGAGGACATTGTCATGGGCTGTGTGCCTTCACCTGGATTCATGCACGACATTGCCATGGAAGGATCCAGGCTCTCAGCTGAATTCTTTGGATCTGTAATATGTGGCCAGATTTCCTGCACTCTTTGTATTTGAATTTTTGGGTAAATATAAAATAATCTTATAAATTATGTGTCCTGATTTCCCTTGCAAACCCCAACTACAACAGTGTCATTTATTAGACATCCTGTTAAAATATAATTACCACTTCTGGGGAGCACTTACCCATGAGACTGGGCCCAAGCAGTGCTAAGGGTCCTCTGTTAACTTTACATTAGGATAGCAAAATACCTGAGATAAAAATATTTTGTGTTACACTTTCATTTGAAAGAAAAATCTGGCTGGGGAGACAGCGTGGCAGCATAAGGGCCTGCCTGGCAAGTACAAGGACCTAGATTTCATCCCTAGTACCATAGGATATGCCCCATGCTGGAACCCTTGGTGTGGTGGTGCATGACTATAATCCCAGCGCTAGAAAGGCTGAGACAGGATTTCACTATGAGTGAACTGCATAGCCTGTATAAAAAAAAATTCAAAGTGGTTATAGCTTTAGAATCTATAGTTCATGATGGATTGGTTTGCTTGTGGTGCTGTAGGAAGACAGCACATGATGGAAACTTGTGGTGGACCCAAACTGCTCACCCTACTGCCAGGAAGCAGAAATATGGGCTGGGGTTGATCTCAGACAAAGCAACCCTAAGCAGAACTTAAATCATAAAGTGGAATTTTCATGTTTACTTGTGCGTCTATCCAAGGCTTAGGCTGCTCTTGTGAAAATGGGTAGTGGACTCAGAGAAAGTGAATTTCTGTGAGTCACTGATCCCTGCTCAGGTCTGTGAAGGCAGATGAAGCCAGAGACCACAAAGGGACATGATTACAACCAAGGACACCTGGATTCAACCTGAATGAGCTAAAGGCTAGCTTCAGGCATCTTGCTCCTGGGTAGATTAACTTAATACCTTACTTGGAGAAGTCCTTGAGTGGTTCTGCCCTTCGTGAATATTCTCCTTCTATGTCATTTCTTCTTCCTCTTCTATTATTATTTTTATTACTTTTAATAAGAAATAACAATGTGACAGTTCAAAACACATTAGTAATGTATTCCCAACATTTGATACAATGCATATTGTCTTCCTAGTAGTTATACAGAGCACAAGGTGTAGATGTGTGTTATGGTTTATGGCTAGTTGTCCCCCCTGAAGCCTCATGCAATCATGGGCCAGGACTTTTACAGATTGCGACTTGACTCATGAGTCACTGGGATTATGTGACTTAGTACTGATCTAGAGCTTGAGACTTGATCCATGATCCCTGGGATTGTGTTTTAATACTGATGGAATTATCGGTCTGAGTATGGCTGGGACTATGGGTGTGGTCTAGAGTAGGTATCCTAAGGCAGAGAGCCTGATTAGAATATAGAGACAGGGGCTGGGGAGATAGCTCAGTGGCTTAAACATCTTCCTGGCCAGTGCAAGGTCCTGAGTTCGATCCCCAATACCAAAAAAATAAAATAAAGATCTTTAAAAAAAAGAGCGACAGAGAGACCGACTCAGCTGGATGTGTAGCTCTCTACTCCCCTGGTTGGTCAGTTGCCTCTGTCATGATGGCTGCTGTTCCACCACCATGAATTGGATGTGCTCTGCCCTGTGCTTCTCAGCCTTAGGCCAGCTGAATATGGACTGAAACCTCTAGTAAGTGTGAGCTAATAAACCTTTCCTTCCTTCATTTTGAGTGTCGGATATTTGTGCCAGCAATGAGAGAATAGTAACTAAGACAGAATTTGGTACCAGAGAAGTGGGGTTGTTGCTGTGCCTAACCTGACCATGTGGATTGCAAGCTTTTGGGAATGACTTACGGGAAGAAATAGGAAAGATTTATAGATGTCAGCTACAAGCAAAGCACTGGAATGGCTTTGGCTGTTCTCTTTGGGAGATTTTGGTCAGAGCTCAGACCAGAAGACTGGCTTGAAGCCTGGGTATTAATAATGGCTTAAGAGCAGAGACTGGAAAGGTTTGGAGAGGTCATCTACTTGCAAAGAGCTGGAAAAGCTTCAGCTGTTCTGTAGAGGAGATTCTGGTCAGAACTAGACCAGAAGACTGACAGAAGGCCTGCCTATAAAGACCAGGTTGAGGAGGTTTCTGCTGGTAAAAAGGACAGCATTGGTCATTGGACTCCAGATGATTTGTGCTATGGATTGGCTGAAAGTCTTTTGGAATTTTGCTCCTGTCCAGAGACTTTGCCTAAGACTGAGATTAAGCATGGAGGACTGATTAATCTTTCAAGAGATATTTCAAAGCAGCAAGGTATTGGGGAAGTGGCATGGTTGTTATTGGTGGCTTTTAGCCAGATTTATGTTGAGATACAAGAGCAAAGAGCCAAGCAGGATGATTTAAAATATTGTGAGTTTGGCCAGGAAGGAAACACCAGGAGAGCTGTGGACTGCAAAGATGGAGCTGAGAAGATCTCCATTGCTGGGAAGGAACCAAAGAATCAAAAGGCTGAGCTGGGTGTGGTAGCACATGCCTGTAATCCCAGCACTTGGGAGGCTGAGGCAGGAGGATGAGTGTGAGTTCGAGACCAGCCTGGGCTATAGAAGTGAGCTCAAGGCCAGCCTGAACTGCATAGTGAGACCCTGTCTCAGAAAAAAAAAGACAAAAGAATGGCTGAGGGCATTACAACAGATGGCTGCTCTCCACCCTTTGCAGCCTCAGAATTGCAAAGGAGAGAGATTTTGCCTTGAGAAAAAAGCCTCAGAGACCCAAGTACCAGAATGGTGGCAGCGGCCAAACCAGGTTCCAAAATGGTACTGTCATGGGGAATTTGTTTTTTGGAATCAGGATCAGAGTGCTCAGCGATCTAGGCCCTTTACCCCTTCAGCCAAAAGAAAAGGAAGCTTGGCTACTACTCCAGCTGGCAGCAACTCTTGGTATCATCCACAAACGCCTATGCAGAATGTGGGAATTCTGAGGTTAAGAAGGCTTTCATCTCGATTTCGACGAAGGCCTGGAAGGCCAGGCAGTGTGCCCCTGAGAGGACAGTGTGTAAAGCTGGGTGTGAGAAGCCTGTTCAGTGGAAACCCCAGAAGTTTGGAAAAGTCAGGAATGTGGATCGTGCAAAGAGGGAGCAAAGCCAGCCTAAGAGAGAAGCTGTAGAAACTACCACAAAGAGTGCCTTAGGGACAGAGCTGCATGGAGCGCATGACTCTGCAGACTGCTTCAGATGTTCCACTTGGAACTATGGGATTTAATGTTTACTCTGCTCGGTTTTAGACATGTGTTGGTCCCAGTGTTTTGTATTACCCTGTTGTATGCAACTTTTGGAATGCTAATGTTTATCTTATGCCTTTGAATGTTGGATATGTTTAACTTTTCTATTGTACAGGGGCTCACAGTTGAGAGTTTGCCTTGGATCTTGGAGCAGACTTGGGTTTTGGACTTTTCAGCAATGCTGAAACTGTTGGAACTTCGGCTATTCTTCCAGATGGACCAAAATGTCTTTTGTACAAAGGGATATGTATGAGACTTTGGGGGTCCAGGGGCAGAATGTTATGGTTTTGGTCTAGTTGTTCCCCCAAAGGCTCATGCAATCAGGGGCAGGGACTTCTACAAATTGAGACTTGACTCATGAGTCACTGGGATTATGTGACTTAGTACTGATCTAGAGCTTGAGACTTGATCCATGATCCCTGGGATTGTGTTTTAATACTGATGGGATTATTGGTCTGAGTACAGCTGGGACTATGGTTGTGGTCTCGGGCAGATATCCTAAGGCAGAGAGCCTGATAGGAATATAAAGAGTGACAGAGAGACAGACTCAGCTGGAGCTGTTGCTCTCTGCTCCCCTGATTGGTTAGTTGCCTCTGTCATGATGGCTGCTGTTCCCCCGCCATGAACTGGATGCTCTCTGCCATGTGACTCTCAGTGTTGGGCCAGCTGAATATGGACTGAAACCTCCAGTAACTGTGAGCTAATAAACCTTTCCTTCCTTCATTTTGTGTGTTGAATATTTGTCCCAGCAACAAGAGAATAGTAATTAAGACAGACACTATAAATAAATTACAAAGAAAAACTACAAAATTTTACTAGTAGCTCAAAATTAAATAGCAAAATCTTGAACAGTCAATGGTACATAGAATAAAGCAAGGCAAAAATTCAATTACTAGCATTAAATGATAATGCCAGTACAACGTACCGGAACCTCTGAGACACAATGAAAGCAGTCTTTAGGAGGGAAATACATTGAAGTCAATGCTCACATTAGAAAAACAGAGCAAATATAAATAAATAACTTACTTATGCACCTTAAGATACTAGAAAAATAAGAGCTTAGGAAGCACTGGGGACTGAGCACCTGGCAGCACTGGAGGACCCAAGGTGCCCAGTTCTTCCCCCTACATCATAGGACTAAGTCACCAGGAGAACAACAGCCACACAATGGGGCGTGGACTAAGACTTGATGGACAGGTGAGACTAGAAAGCTGAAAAAAATCCAAGCTATGAAGCAACAGGTGGTAAGTTATATTTACTGGCATTGTGCTTAGGGACGAAGACATAGGAATAGGGACGAAGACATAGGAATAAGAACAGGTAGGTGGGACTGCCCCCTCTTTTTTTAAATATATAATTATTTCATTTTAAAATCCTGTTTTGGGCCCGGCGGGATGGCTCAGTGCCTAAAGCGCCTGCTTGGGAAAGCTTGGGTGGCTTCAGGGACTGCGGTTCGATCCCCGGCACCACATGCTGCACCAACCCTGCCCTCGGGGTGGGCTGAGCCGGCCATGAAAATGAGTGAATGAACAAAGGTTCTGAAACAAGAAAAAAAAAATAATAAAAAAAATAAAATCCTGTTTTATCTTTTTTTTTTCCTTTTCTTTTTTCTCATTTTTCTTTTTCTTGTTCTAATCCTTTTCCACAAACTCAGAGACCTAGTACAGATAATCGCTTCAATATAATTTCATTCTTTCTTTTCTATTCCCTTCTCTAGTTTCCCACAACTTGTGTGAATATCCTTTGTCCTACAGCTTTGCTTCTACTTCCTTTCCAGTTATATTTATCTTACACATTAACCTTCCTAAATATCCCTAGCCCTGGTAAATCCACTTTATCAAGGGGAAATATTTTTGATACAGATTCCTAAGTTACTATCAATTCTGTTACTTAACTATAGACTTTGCTGCTGTGGTTAAAGTACAAAATCAATAGTTACCAGTTTGTCAGTACCTAAACTGTGTTTGATGTTATCATTACTGCTAATTGTACTACTTTGGGTAGGATGTCATGTCTGTTGTAATCAGCTATTCTGACTGCAACATGAGTTAATGAATATAATTGAAACATTAACCCCAGACAGAAGAACTTTACCTGGTACTCAGAGGCAGACCTACCTCCACCATTTGTTCTACAAGCTCATACCACAGTGCTGGCATTTGTAGCCCTGTTGCAAGCTTAGGCTTCAGCATCTGTGTTACTGGTCCTCATCTCATGCATTATAATGGCATCTCCTCATTTAAAGATATAGATTACATAAATAAAATAAACGTAAAACTCCATACAGCTTGTAGCCAGTTAAAACCCCAGATATATCTGTAGACATTCCTGCATAAACTTATAACCTGGGTCAAGAACCAGAAGGGCTGGCCTGATAGCTCAGTGGAGTAACGTGCTAAAACAAAAATAAAAAGTCAAAGGGAAAATCATAGAGCATGGCCTCACACACAGTAGGGCTATACCAATTAGCTAGTGTTGAGGGCAAATGTGAACCGGTGACAGTGGTGTAATCTCACAGTTTCCAGTGGGCATGAGGCTTCTGGGAGGGAGGAGGTTACGGAGAGTAATCATTTGAGTATGTCTGGGCCAGCATAGTAAGAGACGGCAGCCCCAAAGTGAGGGTTAGAAGAGAGTCTTGGACTCCATAAGAATGATGTTAGAGCTGGCTCTCCTGAGAATAAAAGCCACAGTTCAGAGGTTAGACTCATCTAAGGGTAGGTAGTTGGGTGGTCACCAGGAGGAGACGATGTCTACACATATCTGCAAGAGGGTCCCACACTGTTCTATATGCTTTGTGAAACCTTTCTTTCTGTATCTGTTTCCCTTTCTTCCTTGACATTCCAGAGAAGAAGGACCGTGGTTGATTTATCTTTGGATCAGTAGCATGTAGTGGAGGATTTGGTACAAAAAGGGTACGTAATTAAGATTGATGATTGAATTAAAAAAAAACATGAAGTAAAACAATAAAATGCCCCAGAGATGGTCATAAAGCAACTTTACATCTTTTTTCCCTTTACAAAGAAGAAAATTTAAATGTGTATTAGTAGATCCCCAACTCATGCAAACTTTTATTGTTGCAGTTGGACTGTATGCTGTATCCTTAGTTACAGTGTAATGAATTTTCTGTGTTACCATAGAATCTCCATGGCTGTCATATGTTTGTAATAGTTGCAGAATGTTCTATCAGACAGCTGGGGCATAGTTGCAAAACCTTTCTGCTGTTGAATATTTACATTATTTCCCTGAACTTGACTATAGACTATTTAAAAAGCACTGGAAGGGTCAACCAGATAGGTCAGTGGATTAAAGCTCCTGCTTAAGCAGACACAGGGGCCAGGGTTCAATCTCCAGCCTGCTGTGCTGACCCCACCCCTCGGGTGCTCTGAGAGGGTGTTGAGACTGGATGTGGTGGTGCACACCTTTAATTCTAGTCCTTGAGAGGCTGAAAAAATGAGAAGGACCACTATAAGTCTGATCTGTGCAGTGAACCCTTGTAGACTTTGTACTTAACACATTAAAAAAGCCCTGAAAGGAATGATTTTGTACTTAAACAGTTTTCCTTTTGTGGGGGTTGTTGGAGATGGGTACTCATGTAGAAGTAGAGTTATCACAAAAATGTCATTATCACTGTTTGGTGTCTTATCAACTCACTTTCTTGGTAAGGGTCACATCCATTTACATGAGAGGTCAAATCCAAAATCAAACTTGGTAACTTCATATCTTGTCTGTCTCCAGGCTGGTTTTAATTTCCCTGTCCTGAATCAATGCTCATTTATTATTAGTTCTGACATTTGGGGCAAGGCAATCACACATGAAACGTTCAGGGATGACTTTAGTAGCTACAACAACTGGTGCAGCTCAGGTTTCAAGCTTGAGCAACTGTGTTGGATGAGCTTGCCTTACTGAGACAAGGAATCTGAGAAGAGGAACAGGTTTAGGAGTCAGCAAGTGAAAGCAGCTTTAAATATGTTTAGTTTGAGGGGCCTTTGGGATATCTAAGGAGAGGTATCCAGGAGATAGGCATACATATGAATAAACACGTCTTTGCCCTTCTTTGAACTCCCTATTTGTGGATCTGTCATGGCTGAGTTATCCTTTCACCATATACTTTCTCGGAGTTCATTGAGGCCAGAATAAGGGTCTGATTCTTTTGTTCATCTTTTTTTCCAGTGCCAGTACATTGACAAAGCTTTAGAAGTCTGTCTTGTATGAAAAGGAATTTCATTAGTCCTTACTTGAATGATTCCTGAAGTTGGGATTCTGATTTAGAGGAAAATTTAGGGATGCTTAAGAGTTTTGGGAAGGCTTCCTATAAGGGCAGCATAAAGTTACGGTTAATAATCATGCCTATTTGTTAAATACTTGCAGTTCTTGCCTGCTATCTGTACTTTCCTTGGTGTGCATGTGTAGAGCTCTACTTACAATTTCTGCCCAATGTTCTAGTGAGGAGTAACAATGAACTACATTACCCTTCCCCTTAGGTACTTTTCTGTCATTGCTGGAACAAATACCAGGCAAACAAGATTAGAGGAGGAAAGGTTTATTTAGCTCCCAGTTACTGGAGGCTTCATAATTTAAAGCAGCCTGAATTACATAGCAAGACCCCGAGACTCTACAGGGCTGCGTACAGGATGATTTGCTCCATACCGCCGAGAGACTGCTGCCTGAAGGGGGGAACCTCTGACAAAACATGCTGTCAGTTTATTTTTTTATTTTTATTTTTATTTTTTTGCTTTTTTGAGACAGGGTCTTGCTGTACAGTTCCGGCTGGCCTTGAGCTCAGTTTTGTAGCCCAGGCTGGTCTTGAACTCTCACAGATCCTCCTGCCTCAGCCGCCCGAGTGCTGGGATTACAGGCGTGCGCCACCACGCCCAGCTTATGCTGTCAGTTTAAATGTTCTTGCCTCTCTTGGCCATGTCCCTCAAGCTCTCCCTGGTCCTTTGGCCCTGCCCTTCAAGCAGTGTGCTTGACAGCCCCATGATTTACATGAGGCTTTGGGGAGACAACTAGATACAAACCATAACGCACCTGATCCATTTCTACAACCTGTCAATTGTATGGCTCTTATTTAGTAGATGCTATAGACCGGAATGCTTTCTTAGTAACGTGGAATAAGATATCTGGAGAAGAACTGCCAATTAGTTGTAGGAAGCTATACTAAGAGGTCCAATTCATCAGGACATTGGTTGTGGTGGGGTGTTATGGACCAGGTTGAATGTCCATTGAAATTCCCAGAGAGCAGTGAGTGCTGGTTAACTAAGGATCATGGGGCAGATATACAGAGAAAAACGGATGTGCCATTGTAGATGAGTTATATTAATGACAAAGCTTTAGAGCAGATGTTCATGCTTTACCTAGAAATTCGTTGCAGTTCTAGCTTTACATGGTCTGCGTTACTTGGTTTCTGTTTCTTGCACGCATAAGAGACATACCCAAAACAGTTATTTAAGTAGATTTAGTTTAGTTTGCACATTAGCTGTCTGAAGTGAATGTATCTTTCCTCATTTTATAAGTGAAGAAACAAGTTTAGGGAGATTAACTTGATGTAGTGGTGGAACTGTTCCAATTCTTTAATCTCTTTCTAAAGCAATAATACATTATTATTATTTCAAAGTCAACATAAACTTTTTTTTTGTATTTTAGGGAAGGGTGTACAGGGTGTTCAGGGTCTGACTACTAGATCAGACTCCTAGTGATCCACCTGTATACAGGCTCCCAAGAGCTGGGATTACAGGTGCACACCACCATGCCCAATCGCAATTGCTGTCTCAGCCTGCTGCAGGGGTGGGGCCAGCAGAGCAGGCCTGGGGATTGCACCCCACCCCTATCCCTCTGCCTGCTTGCAGGTGCTTTAATCCCTTGAACTATTTGGCCAGCATGTGGTTATCTTTTTTTTTTTTTGAAGAAAACAGATAATGCAGAGATGAGACGGTGTGATCAACAGGTGCTTTTCTAGTTCTTCATTTTTAAAGCTCCAGCTTTTGTTTCTAAATACATCAAAACTGTTTTTCTTCCTTTGAAATGCTTTTCTTCTTAATTTTCTAGTGACTAGGTCCATAAAATTTAGGTCTTTACTCAGTTGTCACACATTAAACAGGCCTTTGACCAATCACATAGCATGAAGTTGCCCCCTTGATCTGCTCCCAGTTGCTCTTTGACATTTCACCAGGCGTTTTCCTTTTTAGTTTATTATTACTAATATTGTGTTGTATACTTCTGTAAAAGTTTATTGTTTAACTCCCCTTACAGGCCTCAATTGTATATACAGACCTAAAAGAGTGCTTCTGCATAATAGAAGTCAAATCAGTATTTGTTACATGAATAAATGTATAAACTTCTCTTCCAATTCATTTCCAGATATTTCCTATATATATCCAAATAAGTGCATATCTTTCCTTATAAAGATAAATATGAAAATATTTTGTAGCAGCTGAAAATCTGGAACTTCAAAATATAACACAGAAGAGTTTATCACTAACATATTGCTGTGTATGTATATGCAGATATACCTCCTTAAAGTCATGATGAGACAAAGCAAATTTAGAGTATTACATGGTGTGGGTAAACCACAATTCCAGTAATTAGGCTTCTCTCTCTCTCTCTCTCTCTCTCTCTCTTTTTCCGGTGGAACGGGATCAAACACAGTACCTTGCACTTTCCAGGCAGGCACTTGTTCCCTTAAGCTATTTTCCTGGCCCCATAGGCCTCTTGTAATAGATATTATTTTTTCCCCCAGTTATTGCTTTTTAGTAAGAAGTAATATATATATATATTATATTTAATATATATATTATATTTAATATAATATATCAAAATACTATGACATATATTTCATAATATGTAATAATATGCAATATATACAGTCGTCCATTATTCTATTCTATTATAATTATACAATAATATATTATCACACATTATATTAAGATAATTATATATTACATGTTAACATACAATATATTTAATGAAATAAAGATGTAATAAGTATATATATTTAATGAAAATAAACAATAGTTTAAAAATCATTAGAAACTATACGGGATTTTACTAAATAAAATAACAAGACTTCAACATTGGTTGCTATGTTAATGTTGCTATCTTCAAATTAATTATATTCATATTCATGCTGTACACATGTCTTCAAATTGGTTTGGTGTTTAGATTAGCAGATATAAACAGGCAAAATTGGTGAAAAATTACGAAAAATTAAAAAGAAGAGAGGGGGCCCAGCGGGATGGCTCAGTGGTCTAAAGTGCCTGCTTGGGAAAGCTTGGGCGGCTTCAGGGACCGCGGTTCGATCCTCCACTCCACATGCTGCGCCAGCCCTGCCCTCAGGGCAGGCTGAGCCGGCCATAAAAATAAATAAATAAACAAACAAAAGTTCTGAAACAAGAAAAAAAACTTAAAAAATAAGTAAATACTCTATTGGATAAAAAAATTCATTAAAATTTATATTTTTATATGTATGTATGTATGTATGTATGTATTTATTTATTTATTTGCGGTACTGGGGATTGATCTCAAGGCCTTTTTTTTTTTTTTTTGGGTCTTTTTGAGACAGGGTCTCGCTATGCAGTTCAGGCTAGGCTTGAGCTCACTTTTGTAGCCCAGGCTGGTCTCGAACTCACAGCGATCCTCCTGCCTCAGCCTCCCGAGTGCTGGAATTACAGGCGTGAGCTACCACGCCCGGCTCTCAGGATCTTTTGCTTGCCAGGCAAGCACTTATTCTACTGAAGTATTTCCTTGGGCCTTAATCATTTAAATTTTTTTTTGTCTTTTTGAGACAGGGTCTCTATGCAGTTCTGCCTGGCCTTGAGCTCACTTTTGTAGCCCAGGCTGGTCTTGAACTTGCACCGATCCTCCTGCCTCAGCCTCCTGAGTGCTGGGATTACAGGCATGTGCCATCACGTTTGGCCCCCAGTCATTTAAATTTTTAAAAAATTACTTTTATTACATTTAATTTTATTATTTCATTTTGAAAAGTAAACAACAAAAGCAAGAAAAAATCTCAGAAATAATGACAGAATCAGGATTACATACAACAATGCATATGTTACAGATTTTCAGAACAAGAATAGCTGATTAATAATGGTTGATATATTATCTATATTTATCATCAAATCTGTTGCACAGATTAACAGATATAGTTATGTAAGATTGGACATATGATTGCATATTGCCACTAGTTTTTTATAAACCTTAAATTTTTGTTCTTGCTCTGTTTTTCTTTTTATCTTTTTAAAAATTTATTTTGAAGACAGTATAATAATAATTGATATGACATTAGAAGTGGTACACATGTAGAAGACCAAGATGACAGGTATTTAAGCATGATTTTTTATTACGCATTGCTGTCCCTGATGTAGTTGCTTTGATTGCAGATATCAGCATACAGTTAGTCAAGGTGAAAATTCTTCACAATATCTGCTATTTTCAAAAAACTGATGGAAATTTTTCATACAATCACCTCAGCCATCCTGTATATATACTTGCATGTTTTTCCCCCTATCTTTTCTCCTTTCTCTTATCTTCATTGTTTAATCCTTACGTTCCATTTATTTCTGTTTTACTGTATCTCTTATAATTCTCAAGTTTTATTTCTTCTTTCTTACACTAGGGAGACCATATGATATTTACACATGTGAGTCTGATTTATTACACTTATGAGTATAGCCTCTCGTTGCACTCACATATAAAGGCTTCAAGTTTGTCTTTCTTTATAGCTGAACAATACCACATTTTTTTCATCCAATCCTGAGGTGATGGGCAGTTTGTTTGCTTCCAAGATGTGGATATGACCAATTGTGCTGTTATAAACATGGGTGCACATATATCATTGTGATACAATGTTTTCAGTTCTTTAAAAAAAATACCCAGAAGGGAAATAACTGGATTGAATGGGATTTCCAGTCCTAGATTTTTGAGGAGTCTCCACACTGATTTCCATAGTGGTTGTACCACTCTGCATTCCCACCAGCAGTAGGAAAGAGTTTCTTTTTGCCTGCAGCTTTGCCAGCATTTTTTATTAGTTGATTTCTTTATGATAGCCATTCTTTCTGGGGTGAGATAGTATCTCAACGTTGTTTTAATGTGCATTTCTTGAATGGCCAGTGATGTGGAGCATTTTTTCATATAATTATTTGCCTGTTGTATTTCTTTTTTCTGAGAAGCACATATTCATCTCAAATGGCCATTTGTGGATTGGGTCTTTAAATTTTGGGGGCCTAATTTTTTTTTTTTGTTCTTTATATACTCTAGGTACGACACCTTAGTCTGTGTTATTAGTTAAGATTTTTTTTTTCAAGATTTGTGAGTTGTCTTTTTGCCCTGTTGGTGATTTTGTTTCAGGTGCAGAAACTTCTCAATAAGAGGAGGTACCAATTGTGATTTATTCAAGTATTTCCAAGGATGTTTGATTTTTGTTTATGAACTGTCTTCCAATCCCTATGTCTTCAAGATTTCTACCTATTTTCTCTTCCAGGAGATTTCGTGTTTCTGTTTTAATGTTTAGATCTTTAATTCATTTTGACTTTAGTTTAGTGTAGGGTGATAGATTGGGTCTAGTCTTAGTTTTTGTCATGTGGAGAGCCAGTGTTACAAGCACCTTTTGTAGAAGAGGCTATCTGTCTTCCAGTGAATATGTTTGGCCCCTTGTGAAAGATAAGATGTTTGAGTGTGTTTGAATTTGTACCTGAATCTTCTAATCTGGTTCTTTGTCTGTGGATTTTTTTTTTCAAACACCATGCTGATTTTATCACAGTAGCTTTGCAGTATAATTTTGAGTCTGGGATTGTAATGCCTCCTGCCTTGTCTTGGTTGCCCAATATTGCCTTTTCTCTTCTATGTTTTTTTGTGCTTCCAAATAAATTTAGGAATGTTTTCTCTAGAACTGTGAGGCATGTTGGTGGTATTTTTGTAGGACTTGCGTTAAATCTGTGTAACAATTTTGAAAGTATGGCCATTTTCACAATGTTGATTCCTAATATCTAGTAACAAGGAATACCTTTCTATTTTCTAAAATCTTGGCTCTCTTTTTTCAAAGTACTGTAATTTTCATTGTATAAATCTTTTACTTCCTTTGTGAGATTAATTCTTAGGTATTTTTTTTTTTTTGGCTGCTATTGTGAAGGGCATTGTTCAACATTATATGATGTATAATCTTGTTGATGATTTGCTGTATTCTATTTGCTAGGATTTTATTAAGGATTTTTGTAGCTATGTTTGTGGGGGAGATTGGCCTGTAGTTCTCTTTTTGGGTTGAATCTTTTCTGGTTTTGGTAGTAGTGTGATACTTGCATCCAGGAATGATTTTGGGAGGATTGTTTCTTTTTCAATTTCATTGAAGATTTTTTTTTTTTTTTTTTTTTTTTTGGTTCGGAACTGGGGATTGAACTCAGGCCTTTGTGCTTGCCAGGCAAGCACTTATTCTGAGTTATCTCCCCAGCTCCACATTGAAGAGTTAAAAGAGTGTTGGGGTTAAACTTTCTTGTAGAATTTAGCTGCGAATCCATCAGGAACTGGGTTTTTCTTTGTTGTTCAGTTTTTGTTACATTTTCAATTTCATTGGCTGATATTGGATTTTTTCAGTTTTTATATTTTCTTGATTCAGTTTTGGTAATTTGTACCTTTCTAGGAACCTGTCAATTTCTTCTGTGTCTTCATTTCTGTGGGATTAAAGATTTTCAATGTAGTTGTTGGTGATCTTCTCAATTTCTGCAATAATTTCACCCTTTTCATTCCTTATTACTTAAATTTGAGTTTTTTCTTCCTTGATTTTGATGAGGTTTTCTAAGGGTTAATCAATTTTAGTTAATCTTTCAAAGAACCAGCTTTTTGATTCATTAATCCTTTGTGTTGTTTTATCTGAATTGCATCAATTTCTGCTCTAATCTTTATGATTTCTTCCTATCTTTGGACTTCAGGCTTGGTTTGCTGTTCTTTTTCTAGAAGTTTCAGGTGCAACATTAAGATATTTTTTGTTATCATTCTGTTTTCCTAGTGTGTGTGTTAACTGCTATAAATTTCTCTCTAAGAACCCCTTTCATTACATTCCACAGATCCCAGTAAATAATGCTTGAATTTCATTAAATTGTAGATATTGTTTAGTTTCTTCTTTAATTTCATTTGTAATCCATTGGTTGCTGAATAGGATGTTACTTAATGTCCATGTGTTTATGGAGTTTTTGTGATTTGTTTTGTCATTAATTTCTAATTTCATTGCACTGTGGTCAGATAATATGTATAGGTTACTTTCTGTTTTCTTACATATACCTAAGCATGACCTATGAACTAGTGTGTGGTCTATTAAAAAAAGTTCCATGTGCAGCTGAAAACAACATGTATTCAGATGTTGGGTGGAACACTCTGTGCATGTCTGCTAAGTCCATTTATTCAGAGATCTGGTTCAGTTCGGCTGCCTCTTTGCTAATTTTTGTCTGCTGGGTACATCTTTTCAGATAAGGTGGAATTAAGGTCTCCTCTTAAGACTGTGGTATTGAATATTAGATTTTTATGCCCATTAAAATTTATCTTTTATAATTTGGTGCTCCCAAATTTGGTGCATGTCTTAGTTATTCTTTACTCATTGCTGGGACAAATACCTGACACTCAAAATAAAGGAAGGAAAGGTTTATTAGCTCACAGTTACTGGAGATTTCAGTCCATATTCAGCTGGCCCAAGGCTGAGTGGAACAGGGCAGAGCGCATCCAGTTCATGGCGGCAGAACAGCAACAATCACGACAGAGGCAACCAACCAAACAGGGCAGCAGAGCAACAGCACTAGTCTGTCTCTCT
>PVJA010024521.1:11105-31845 GCA_004027025.1 Myocastor coypus | reverse complement strand
TCTGCTGAGCTAGTCCTTGAAGTCCCACATCTCTCCATCCCGGCAGGACACCACCTGGATTCGGGCAGCACACAACCACCGCAGCTCCCACACTTGCGTAGGTGGTGGCTGTGCTGGTCTCAGGTCTGCAGACAGCTGGTCCCTTCCTCCGGAATCTCCCGTACTGACAACTTCCAAAAAGTTACACATTTTAGGTTGAAATGAAAAGTGCTGGGTCCCCTCACTGGCCTTCAGGAGACATCCTGAGCCTTCTCTGGTGGGTGTCATGGGCCTGCAGAGGGTGCCAAGCAGCATGGCTGTTTATTTGTGGGTGCCCCTGGCTGATTTCTCAGGGTGCATAGCATAGACTCAGGGTACAGCCTCTGTCTGGGGTTTGGGTGCTTAGCTCTTCTAAAATTTGACCTATTTATTGATCCGACTTTAGAAATTTAACTTGGGACATACAAATCATACATATTTATGGGGTACCTGTGATGTCTGTCACATGTACACGTAGGGCAACATCAAAACCAGGATGAATATGTTTATTTCCTCACACAACTGCCGGTTTTTTTGTGATGAAAACATTCAAAATCCTTTCTTCCAGCTTTGAAAACAGCACCTGTACATGGTTGCTATGTTCAGTGACTTCACTGTGCAGCTGTGTCCAGGACTCGTGTCCTTGCCGACTTGGTACCCGCTGGTCAACCTCGCCCTCGGCCTTGCCCCTGCCTCCCAGCCTCCAGGCACCCCCCTTCACCCTCCACTTGGCTCAGATCCGTCTCTTATAGTTCACACAAGAATGAGGTGGTGCAGTGCTTCCATGTCTGGCCTATTTCACTTTTCTTAGTGTGTTGTAAAAAAGCAAAAGATGGGGCTGGGCTCGGCCTAGCCCGCTGGTCGCACCCTTCTGTAGCACGCATGAGGCTCTGGCTTCAATCCCTAGCACCAGAAAAAGGAGTCTGTAAAAGATTAGTATCAAATTCTAGTAGTGTTAGACAGGAAAACCTTTCCTTCTTCTCTTTCTTTCTTTCTATAAGGTCTCACTATGTAGTCTAGGCTGGCCTTGAACTTCCTGCCTCAGCCTCCTGAGTGCTAGGATAACAGGCATGTGCCACTGTGTGACTTAGACAGGAAACTTAAAAAATAAAAAAGTATGGGTGCATGCTAGCCATACAGAATAGTGGGCTTTGCTTTGGGAAGTCTGTGCGTACACTTAATACGTCTTGATCACCTTCTACCTTCCCACCACTTCCCCCCTCCACCCACTGACCCCCTTCCCTGTTTCTAAGTCTTGGTCTAGAGGAAACTTTTTAAAAACAGAAAAAAAAAAAAAAAAAAACAAACCATAAAGTGTGGGCTTTCTACAAGTCTTCATGGACGTCCTTCTCTGGGAAAATATATGTAGAGATGCTCTTAAATTTATCAGTCAGGTCCTGGTATTTCAGGTCTAAAAAGGTGTTGGACATACCCCATCCACTAAGCCTTAGAGCTCAGCCCTATCTACCTCCAAAGGCCCAGGGTGTGTATACGGGCTTACGCTGGGCAAAACCTTCTAACCCAAAGCCTATTTTGCACTCAAAGGCGGAATATAGCAATGTTTGTTTTTGCTGCTTGAGACAGGGTTTCTCTAAGTAACCCAAGGCTGACCTTAAATTCACAGCAAAAATGCCTGCCTCGGCCTCCTGAGTACATATTTGGATTACTGGCCCGTACCACCACACCCACCACCACACCTAGATTCTCATGTAATTTATCGAATGCAGACTTGAAAATGAAAACCTGAACTGTAAGAGCTAGGCTTTTGCAACACTGCACAGCCAAAAAGTTGTTGAAGCTGAGCCATCTTTGGAGAGGGTTAGGGTTTATTCTCTAGAAATTAGCTGGCAAACCCCTACCTGAAGTGAAATGTGGGCTGCCACTGGCTGTCACGTTTTCTTGAACTAGGAATGATTTTTACATTTTTAAGTGCATGTGTAAGTACTCACACTTTACTGCTTGGTTCCCAAAGCCTAAAATATTTACTGTCTGACCCATTAAGAAAAGTTGGCCAACGCTGCCTAACAGAAAGGGGTGAACAACGGACTCCATGACGTCCGTTGGAAGGACGCTGGGAGCAGAGTGAGAATTTGGGGGGGCGGGGTGTGAAAGAGAGCAGCGCATTTTATCTGGCTCATTTAGCAGCGCAAAAGTCTATAAACGCGCCTTTGATGAGCTGACCCTTTTTTGTTTATATCTGCGTAATTCAAAGTCCTGATGTCCGACACTGTTCCCTTTAGTAGGCAAACGGAAAAAAAAAAAAAAAAAAAAAAAGCACAGATAAGGACACATCAAATAAAACTACAATAAAGATTACAGCGAGATAGCAGTTGCGGGGGTGGGAGGGGCAGCTGCGGAGTGCGGCTGCGGTCGGTAATGCGGTCCCAGACCCGCCCGGCTCTAGCGATGCTTCCGACCCGGGCTGCAAACTTGTTTCTCAGGCAGAGGCTGCCAGGCGTCCCGCGTCTAGGGAGATTCCCAGGCAGCTCGCAAGTTCCTTCGCGGGGAAGGTGAACTGCGAGCGTGCTTTGCTGGCCGCGGACCTGATCCGTGTGCGCCCACGGGTGGCGCGCACTTGGGCACCACGCAGGCCCATCCGTTCCGCGCCGCGCCCGGCGCCAAGAGCAGCAGAGCCTTCCAGAGGCAGCTCGCTGTAGTCTCTGACAGGACGGAACTGTATCTTTGAAAGTTTCAAAACACAGATAAGATGAATCTCATTTGTGTTTCTTGGGAATTACTCCTGCCACAACGAGAACCTGCCGGGCTGTCCTGGTATGCGGTCAATACCGCCACCTGCCGGCCTCGGGGAGAAGGCGGGTGGTGCCCGCGATTCTCCTAGAACGCTGCATCCTTTTAAAATTGGATGGGTTTCCGTTTCCTTGCCAACAGCTTTCCCAGAATTGTGCCTGTAGGTGTGACTGTTTTTACAATGTTCGTGGATATGAATGAACAGCATAGTTATAAGCCATGTCCGATATACTTTCGTTTATGAGAGTTATGAATCTTCGTGCTGCTAACAAATATTTTTGTAATTACTCCTAGTCCAACCGTTTGGTTGTTTCTTTTTCTTTAAGAAACACGTTCACTGTGTTGACCAGAGCGGTTCTGAGTTCCTGGACTCAAGTGATTCTCCTGCTCCGGCTTCTGCACTGGCGAGGACTGCAGATTGGTACCACGGTGCCTGGGCTTAGTCTTTAGAACGCTTGGCGCAGACAGGCGGAGGAGGACGGACAGAGCCCGCGTCGGGCGTTCCTTTCTGATGCTGGCAGTACTGATGAAGTGATCGTCGGGAAGGGAAGCTTGGAGTCACCGAGGGAACGAGGGCTGCGGCTCCTCATTTAGAGCTCTTCAAATCCACGCTTCCTTGACGGAGAGCGCTGCTGTACCGCCCTGCGCTGCCTTTTCGGGTTTCCTCATGTTTATATCTGCAGTTTTCTTGCTGCATTTACTGCTCCTTGCGTCTATTTGGACACACATTTGATTGGAGGCAGTTGGTTTTGCCAAGTGATTTTGCTACTATTTTTGTAATTTGAGGCTGCCTGTCACTTTGCTGTTGCCTTAGGTTTTTGAATAATGTGCTTGCAAATAATGGGAGATGCTGGGGAAAAACCGTGCTGCTGTGATAGGCAGCAGTGGGCTGAGGGTGTGGCTTCGTGGCAGAAGGCTTGCGTGGGGTGCGCAAAGCTCTGGGCCCAGCTCCAGCGCTGCAGAAAAGCAGCAAAACCAGGAAAGCGGTAGGTAGTGCAGGGCAACACGCATGCAACCGTGTACCAACCAAGGCGTCTAAATCTGCGCCAGTGAGAACACCACGTGTCCGTTCGCACGTGTCGAGTAGCTTGTGTAGGTTGTGTGTGTGTGTGTGTGTGTGTGTGACTGGACACATAGTGTATACACCCAAAGACAGGGAAGCTTTATTCTTGGAGAAGAATTATTTCAAGTTAAAAAAAAATGCAACCCTGTCCACCTCCCACAACAAGGAGCATTAAAAACCCCAGGGCGATATCACACTGAAAACCTGGTATGTGTGGTCTCAAACTTTAAGGTAACTTCTGTACTATTGAAAGCTGGGTACTGGTACCTAACAGCGTGCCTTTTGAATGGTCGAAGGCATATTTTGGTTCCTACCCATAAGGGAACACAACTTATTTTCAGCAACTCTGTCCCCTTAGATTGCACATTTTAAGATGTTTGGAGGGCAGCCTAGGCTTTATGACTTAGTGGTTAAAATCTAGGGGGACGCTGACGGTTGTGTCCCTTTACCCATTATTTCACACTGCTCTTTACCAGGATGATGGTGCTGAGGTTCTGGACTGGGAGACAGCAGCGTGGGATCTTCTGCTCACTTCTGTTGGGCAAGGAGGGTCCTGCCAGGCTAAGCGATCTGTTTCTAACTGAGGCTGGCTTGGTTGTTGGTTTAAATTAATAATGGGTGTTTGGAATTGAAGGAACGCTCTTCCCCGGCACTAATCGAACTGTTTTATTTCCTTTTGGACACACATTGGCTGGTCTGCTCCGTTGCTTTCATTGAATTTTGTGTTTTGTTTTTCGTATGGGATCTGGCGATGCTCTGCAGCTGGCCTAGCTCTCCAAACATTCTCCTGCCTCAGCCTCCCGGGTAGCAGGCACTACAGCGTATGCCCCATACCTGCCCACCATGCTGTCCCACCATGTTTTAAAGAAATCCTTGAAGCCTATGCATTTAAAAATTTTATGTTATGTATGGATGTGTAACACACACAAAGTAAGTTAATAGAGTCTGTGTGATTTCTAAAATGTACTTGTTTATTTGGTACAGGGTCTCGCTACACAACTCAGACTCTTAGAGATCCTCCTGTATTAGCCAGTACCAGGGTTTGAACTTGGGACCTTGTCCTTGCCGGAGGAGTACTTAGACCACTGAGCTATCTCCCCAGCTCTCTGTGTGATCCCTAAATGAGGGTTTTTTTTTTTTTTTATCAAAAATGAGTCTACACTCATACTTTCATGCTCATGCATATGTGTGTATGTGTGTGTGTGTGTGTGTGTGTGTGTGTGTGTGTGTGCTCATGTGTGTATGCACTGGGAGACTGACCACATGACCTGGTACACACTAAACACAGGGTCTGTCACTGAGCTACCCTCCATCCCCTCATTCTCTCAGGCTTTCTTCTCCTGCTTTACTAGAAATGATGCCAAAGGGTAAGCCATCCAATTCAGTCATTTGTCCATCCATCCATCCATCCATCCATCCATCCATCTGTCCATCCATCATCTCTTTTTTTTAAACGTTTTTCTTAGTTCTGTATCTGCTGTGCTTCTTGGTAAACCTGTGTTAAATTATATGTAGAAAGAGGCAAGTGGAGAAGTTTAAAAAGTGCCACTGTATTTTTTAAAATGCTCATCTTGCATGTCTCGGGTGCTTCTCATCCAGCTCGTGAGCAGCAGGATGCAAGTCCCCTGCCACTCCTTCCCTGGATGCCTCTTGAGGCTCCTTTCCCCATGGAGATTGTGGCGTTTATGAGCCAAGACCACCGAGGCAGCTGCTGCTCTGGAGCAGTTGTGGAGAAAGCTGGCCACGGAGTTCTCCTAGTAATGCGGATTTGCCGACATGTGGCCAACCAGCTACATTGTAACCTAAAATTTCTAAATACATTCAGGAAGTCTTCCTTCCTTCACAAAGATGCCCTTTTCTACTAACAATTAATTTTGAATGCTTCGAGGCAGTGATTAGAATTTGGTAGGTTGGCCAGAAACACATGGTTTTTGTCCACGTGCTTGTGTGCGCTTTGTGCTATATCTCATCTGATGTCTTAGCTTGGTGGCTGACGTCCACAAGGGTGACGTTCAGAGGAATACAGCTGGGTCAGGGACATAAGCTCAGCAGCATAAGGGCCACCTGGCCACAAGTTCAATCCCTAGTACCAAAAACAAAAACAATCTCCCAAAACAAAACAAAAAACCCAAAATCAAAGGGGTGCAGTTACACAACTCCTTGCCTGGACAGTGGAGACCCCTTCCAAGATCCACTCTGGCTACCTAATGCTGTGGGCCCTAGTCAGCCCTATATACTGCTTTTCCTGTACACTCATGCTAAAGGTCCAGTTATAAATCAGGCACAGTAAGAGGATTAGTAGCTAACAATAAAATAGAATATTCATAACACCATGCTGTCATATGTGGCCTCCCTCTGAGTGTCTTATTGTCCCATTTTTACCCTTCTTCCTATGCTGGCGTGGGATGACACTCCAAGGAAATGCTCTGTGGTTCCCCTTCGGTATGTGCCAATTGCCAGGGACACTATTACACTCTGGGGACAGTGTTAGGCAGTCAGGGTGGCTTTGCCGCTGCTTGTGCACGCCACCAGCAGGGTTATCTGATAAGCAAATGAGCTGCTAAGTGACCAGGGTGGCAGTGCCCACAGTGTGGACCCCGTACAAAGAGCTGATTCAGTTCCAGGTGGGGCGGGACCAGATCCTTAGGGATGTCATGACACAATTTAGCCCTGGTGAGTTACTCATTTTTGGAATATTCTACCTGGTTTACTGAGAACACAGTGGGCAGTGGGTAACTGAAGCCACAGGAACCAGAGCTGTGGAGGAAGAGGGCACAGCTGTAGCACACACATATTGCTGATGTAAGCTGAAAAGCAAACAAGTTAATTACCATTTTGGCCTCCGCAGTTTGTTCCTTTATTAATTGTTGTGATAAGAGATGCAGAGCGTAAGAGTAGGCTCTGCAGCTCCATGTCGTCAGGGAGACTGTACGCTTTGCCTCACTTTCTTAGTTACTTTTTACTCCTTGCTGGGACAAATACCCAACACTCAAGATGAGTGAAGGAAAGGATTATTAGCTCACAGTTCCTGGAGGTTTCAGTCCATTCCCAGCTGGATCCAAGGCTGAGTGGCACATGCCAGAGAGCAGCAGTTCATGGCGGCAAAACAGCAACAAGATGGCGACAGAAGCAGCCAACCAAACAGGGCAGCAGAGAGCGACAACAGCTCTAGTCTGTCTCTCTGTCTCTCTTTATATTCCTATCGGGCTCTCTGCCTTAGGATATCCGCCCTCGCCCACACCCATAGTCTCAGCCCTACTCAGACCGATAATCCTGTCAGTACTAAAACACATAATCCCAGTGACTCACGAGTCGAGTCTCAATCTATGGAAGCCCTCGCCCAGTGACTACATGAGACTTTGGGGGGACAACTAGATGTAGAGCATAACAATCACCCACACTGACCTCTTGGGCTCTACTACAGCAGGCAGAAGGGTGGCCCCAAAGAACCCAGACCCTAGGGCCTGGGGACCGGTAACAGCCCTCCTGGTTAGCTTTCTCTGGCCCCTGCCTCCCTTGCCTGTTCCTGCCTCCCACCCTCCCTCCTTCCCCTCCTCCTCCTACTCTGACAATTTCTCCAGCACCTCCTAAACACTCGCTGTTTCCCTTTCTGTCCTCGTTGTTGTAGTTTGGTGCTGGGGGTCAAGTTCTAAGCTTTACCCAGGCACGTACCTCTGAGCTGCTTCCTGGCCAGCTCTGTTTCTGATAGCTGTGGTCTTGGGAGCTGCAGAGTGGCCCCTGCATTTTTCCAGTGGCTAATGAAGTTGATCGTGTCTCCGTGCACTTCTTGGCTACTTGTGTGTCTTTGGAAAAACGTCTGCTCAAGTCCTTGACACTCCTGACTCGTTTACTGTTGTTGAGTTGTAGGGGGCAATGGCATGCGCTCCTGCTGATTCCAAGCTATAATATCAAACTGTACTTTTTTTTTTTTTTTTTTTTTTGTGGTTCCAGGGATTGAACTCAAGACCCGCATGCACTTGCCAGACAACTGCTTATTCTACTGAGTTATCTCCCTAGCTCGCAAACTGTGCTATTAAATTGAAAAGGAAGTGTCAAGATCTAGCCCAGATATGCCGTGGTAAGTCTTCAGGGTGCTTAGTTAACGTTTGCTTGAAAAATACCAGTTGGTGGGGAAAGACTGACAAGGCGGTTAAGACCGCTTAATTTCATTTGAACCCATGTGCACTTTCAGTGTACGCTTCCAGTCACCCTATGTAGCACCTAGACTTGATCCTTCCCTGGAGCCCTGGATGTCATGAGCATCCCAGCCTCTGGGCTTTTACGTTCTCTGTTCTTGGACCCGCAAGGCTGTGCCACTTATCCTCAGGCTGTCTCGGCAGGATCCTTTGCATTTTGCAGGAGTGCCCGTCAGCTACTGCTCTTAATAACACAAACTCTCTGTCATCTCATGTTAAAAAAATTTCTCACAATTCCACATTTTAGGTTTACTGTGTCTTTTTTTGGTGCACGAAGCTGATTCAGTCCTTCTCTGCAATGTGAGAAAACACTTAATAAAATGTTCCATTTGGTTCTCTTTTATGAATCTGGAAGGATACTGGATGTGTTATGGGGTCACAGAAGAACATCAGAGCCCAGTCTTCCCCCAGCCTCAGATCTCCCTTTGGTGCCCTCGTTATGTGGCTGCGCTTGGCCAGCGCATGCCTCACTGCCCTGGGCTACCTTGGCCTCTGGCTGTGGCTTCTCCAAGGCTACGCTGAGCTCTCTGCCTCTCAGCCCATCGAGGAAGGGGTAAAGAGATACAAGTCAATAAGAGTCAGCGAGCTGCTCTTCCAGCTTGCTCTTGGCCTGGGTGATTGTTTACCGCCGGCCACATTCCTTCCTCTGGTACGGTCGCAGGCTGTGGATCTCGGAGTGTGCTTTAGTGGTTTCCCCTGTGGTGGGCTGAGCTGTGTCCCTTTGCCAAGTCCCTAGGTGGTCATAGTTGGAGGTAGAGTTTATAGAGGTCATTAAGTTAAATCAGGTCATGACCATGGGCTGTAGACCACCATGGCTGGCGTCATCGTAGGAGGAGAGCCCAGGATGCAGACATGTGCAGAGGACAGACCAGGTGTGTACCCAGGGAAAAGCAGTTGTCAGCAAGGAGAGGACAGGGGCCTCGTGTTGGCCAGGAGTGGGAGGACACCTGTCCCGGCCCTGCTGGGAGAACCTGAAGGCCCTGCCCTGCTCACCCTCTTGAGCTGCATGCTTGGGAAGAGGGCAGGGCAGGAAGGCCTAGGGTGACAACGACTGAGGGCCACCATGTTCCAGGTCCTGGCTCCTGCTGGGTGACATATGGCCACAAAGAGGTCACCCCCACAGCCGTGCACATTGGCTGAGGAAGTCCCACCAGTGGACACTGGGGAGAAGAAGGTGGGGGTGGGGAGACACTTTTCAGAGAGCAACACTGCCTTCCAGAGTTGTGTTGCTGTCCTGTAGGAAGGTGAGTTCCGTGAGGTCTCCGCCACCTGTACTGTTCTACGCTCTGCACATAGCATAATGCCTGGCATCCCAGTTCTTTGCTTTTGAGTAAGCACACACGCAATGGCCCAGACGAGACTCATGCTGACTTCGACGCCAGGCGCAGGCTTTTATCTTCTCCCGCTCTGCTCCTTCACAAGACGTGCTGTGGCACGGACTCTCGTTGGCCCACAGGAGGCGGTGTACTGGACCAGTGACTGTGTAGCTGGGAGGTCCGAGGGAGCACCCAGCAAGAGTGCCCTGAAAGCACTGCCGTGTGAGGAGGGAAGTCAGCCTCCTCAGCCCTGCAGACGGATCACGCTTCCAGACTGCCCAGAAAGGCCCGGTCCTCGCCCTGATTTGGGCTGCTAGGAGGCACGTGCGCAGGCTGAGTGGTTGTCTAGCCCCCAGTGCTTGTTTCTCCCAGTTCTGGAGGCTGCGCTGGGCTGCGGCGAGCTTGTGGCTGTCTTCTCGGCATACCGGTGCGTGTCTGGCTGCATCTGCAGAGCGGCCCAGTGGGTGCTCCTGCAGACTCATCACCCAAGACACCGCTCTGAAGGTGGGGAGCTCAGTAGCTTTGGGAAGATCCAGGCATTCCGTGACACGAGCCTAGTGTCACGGCAGTCCAGCTGTAGCCATCAGGGCCATGAAAGCACTCTACTCCCCCCCAAATAGCAGCAGTTAGGACGGATGACTAAAGCACTGGCAGGGATGTGGGGAGACAGGGTGGTACTTGTGGGCCTGCAAGCCAGGACAGTCACTCGGGAAAATCATCCGTTTCTTTGTGAAACTCAGTGTGCCTCTGCCCTCTGACCCAGCAATCTTTCTCCTGAAATTGTGCAATGGAGGCTTTCACAACACGAGTGGTGGCCCTGATTCAAGACCACAGAGGAGCTGCCGGGACATCTGGGAAGGAGACTTCCTGCTTGCCAGGTGGCTCAGAGACCTGGCTTTGTCATGGTGAGGCTGTAATGGAAAAAAGAAAAGGGAGAATCTTTGTGTTCCTGAGCTTCAGAAGGGAAGTGGTACTGCTGCTTGGGAATCCTTGGGTCTGCAAAGCAGTCCCTGTGGCTTCCATACCAGCTCTCAGGCTGTATCCCTGGAGGACACAAAGCTGGGGACAAGGCAGGAGGAGTCTGGAGAGACCGAGCCTCTGGAGCCACCCCTGGGAGGCCAAAGGTGGGGACACAGCGCTGAGGGTGGAGGTATGGACGCCTGTGGGGCGTCCTGTGAAGGAGTCGGCTGGCTGCAGCCTGAGCTGGCCTCTGTGGCAGGGTGACACACGGCGCTTAGCCAGCTGAGCAATGTGCCCAGTCCCCTCAGAGACCTCAGTCTGGCCCCCTGGAAGAAGGACCTCTAGGAGACCCAGGAAGACAGGAAAGCCCAAGTTTGGAGCCTGCGCCTCCTGTCAGTCTCCAGGTAGAGGCTTGAGCCTGCTCTGACGGTCCTGGACATGCACAGTGCTTCGCGTTCGTTTCCCACCTCCACTCTCTTTACTCAGCCTCCCTCAAGGGGCCGGGTCTGATTCTGCTTCTCACCCCGAGATCTGCTACGGGACCTGGCATGCAGTAGCCTTCAGGCAGTGCATGCAGCAGAAGGGACCAATCCTGAGGGCAGGCAGGAAAACCTAACAGAGATGGGCAGAAAGGAGAAGGCAGCAAAGCAGGCCAGGTGTTAGGGAGATTCCTGCTTTACCTCAGGGTGGAGGAAAGGCAGCTTCCCTGGGTCCTGCGCCCCAACCCAGGAAGGAGCCGGGCCCTCTTTCCAAGTGTTCCTACTGAAGAAACAGCATCCTGGAAGGAGATGGGTTACAGATGGCTCCGTGCTTCCTTTGTGACGAAACTGGGAGTGAATTTGCCCCACACTGCACTCCTAACCCGGCTTCCATGCTGACCTATTTAGTCCATCCAACAGCTAATAAAGTTCTGGTTAGAAACCCAGATAATGACTGGATTGGAAAAATGAACTGCTCACTTTCTAAGAGCTGTTGCACGTAATTCATATGTTGTGACTGATTTCTCTAGAATATACAGATTTTTCACATTTTGTACCTGATAGTCCATAAGAAGGGGGGAATTTGTTTCTAAAATTTGAGAAAGAAAGCTATTGGAAATATGACCACTTAGAAGGTTTTATTTTGCATTTGATTTCCATAAAACTTGACCTTTGCAAAGTGAAAGTTTTATTTTGGCTTCTCTATGGTTTTTGATGGATTCCAACTGAAATAAAATCCGTTATTCTCAGTGCATTTTAGTTCCTGGAATGGAGACTTGTGAAATGTTTGGTTGTATTTAGGACTGGTTTATCAGTCTTACAACAAACAAATGTACCAAGTGTCCATCCAAGACAGGCTGGTGGTATTGACCGAGAGCCCTGCTAGGCCCCAGTGTAAAAGGTTTAACAGGAGGCCAAGACACCAGGATCATGGGTTCAAGTTCAGCTTGGGCAACTTAGCAACTTAGGGAGACACTGTTTCAAATAAAAGAAATTAAAGAGAGCTGGGGACATTGCTCAGTCAGAAGGCTTTGGATTCAGCCTCAGCGAAAGGTACATGTACACGCAAACTAATTTTTTTTTTTTTTTAAAGATGCATTTAGTACAGGGTCTACAGGGTTTCACTATGTAGACTGGACTTGTAGTGATTTGGAAGGTTTTCAGCCTCCCAAACATTGTCATTACAGGCCTAGGCCACCATGCCCAGTCTCAACTGCCATCTCAGTGTGCCCCTGGGGCAGGGCTAGCACAGCACATCAGGGACCAAACCCCAGCCACTATGCTCTGCCTAAGTAGGCACTTTAATCTGCTGAGCTATCTGAATGGCTCTTCAAATTAATTTTTACTAACTTATTAATTCCTCACCCTGTTCATGGGATAAGTGCATGTAAGTATTTTCCAACTATAAGACGGGTAAGAAAGCAAACACACATTAGATTTGAGATACACTTCAGAACAGACGTGCAGTTTTATAAATACTAATCAAGGTAGACACTGCCATGGTGTGCCTGGCTGGCTGCAACACATAAGCACATGGGCAGACTGTGTGAGTCCTTGTCCCCTGGTGGCCATGGCCAGTGTCCTTGTCCCCTGGTGGTCACAGCAACTGCCTTGCTGCAGCCAAGGATCTGGGTGTCTGTCTGTCAGCTTTGCATGCATCTGCTGCGTCGGCTTTGTCTGGCGCTGCTATGACAAGATGTATGATACGAGGTAAGAGCTTTATTTGGCCCACGATTCTGGCGGCAGCAGGACCTAGCAACACGACGGCTACATGGCATGGCCTAGTGTAAGAGGGAAAGGTCACATGCAGAACAGGAAGCAGAAGAGGGAGCCACGGAAGCCACACTCTATAACACCTTCCCTTGGGAACTGTCCCACTACAACACACCAGCCTGTCCCCCTCCTCAGGGCAATGTCCTGGTGACTTATGGCCTTCTGCTGAGCCCCAGCATTTGGGGGTTCCACCACTTCTCCACGTGGCCACACTGAGAGTCACGCTTCAGCCTTTGCCTTTGGGAAACAATCACATCTGAATCCTGTCCCCTGTCCCAGTCCTCATGGATGTGTGCATTAGATGGTCCCTGCAATCCTTCTAGTCCCTGTGTGGTCAGGACAAGCAGGCCACTGGCCCTGGGTGAATGGCTCATGGGGGAGAAGTCAGCTGAGTTGTTCATGTATTACTGCAGCATAACAGGGCAAGTCCCGATGGATACCGTAAATTACAGCTCTACACACAAAAGAGGGGCGTGTAGGGATGTAACGCACACAGGTGTGTAGGAAATGACAGGCAAAGGGCAACAGCAGCGCGCTTACCAAACTCTTCTTCACCTTGCATAAAACTAAGCAATGTTATTCAAATGCTCATGCAAACAGAGTTCTTTTTAATGGAATGTGGAAAGAAGCGGTGTGGGCCGTGAGAAGGCCTGCCCATAGATGTCTCCGTGGAACCCCTGCACGGCTTCCCTTCCCTGTGAGCAGGATGCCGAGAACCCAGAGGGACTCTGGGAATAGACAGCCCAGGAGAACTTGAGTCCCTGAGCTACTGAATGGGGAAGTGTCCTCATGTGTCCTATGTGCCCCGCGCCGGACTGGAATTTAAGGGATTAAAGGAATAGCCGCAAGCAGAAAAACCCGTTTATTTAAGTCGCTTGAAGTTTTGGAATCTTGGGATTTCAAAAATTACAAACCACTGCACACAACCTTGAAATAAAAGATAATTATTTTGATCTCAAACAAGCCTCTGGCTTAATGGAGAAAATGGAGAGTAATGTCACAGAAGTTGGAAACAGACACATCCCCTCGCCTCTACTGGTGTCTGGGTAGCAGCAGCCAACGCAATGAGGCAGAGGCAGTGGCTCTGTTAACTGCTCCAGATAAAGTGCACGGGCCTGGCCCATGAGCCGCGCTGACTACCCGGAGATTCAGGGTGTGGTACAAGGACATGGACTCAGGGAGGAATAGATGGAGCCCACAACCAGTGATGCCAGGCTCACAGGATAAGCACCGGCTGAAACTAGACCTCTGTCTCAAATATGTGCACTGCAGTGGCACCAAAGCTCTAAGTGTAAGGGACAGCAGCAGAAGCACAGAAGGAAGCCACAAAAATACAAGCAGAGTGCAGAAGAGTTAAAGCATGGCTGGCATCGGAAGTCTTTCTAGTGATGATACAAACTCAGAAGTCACACAACAAAGATTACTGACAGTATATAAAATTCTGAAGATTCAAAATTTGTAAGATAAAGTTGGAGTCATGTTTAGAAATTGTTTCACAAGCAAAGGGCTTATGTTCCTAATATTTAAATTGATGGTTATAAAAAAAAATAGAAAAATTTCAACACCATTGCAGAAAAATGGGAAAAGTGTGAGAATAGTCAGGATCCAGAAGAGCTAACCAAACCAATAGTTCTAGCATGCATTTTGCGTCTTTTCTCTTTTCTTTTCTTTTCTTTTCTTTTTTCTTTTCTGTTCTCTTTTCTTTTCTTTTCCTTTCCTTTCCTTCCTTCCTCCCTCCCTTCCTTCCTTCCTTGCTTATATTTTAGGGAAGGGTCTACAGGGTGTTCAGGGTCTCACTACTAGACTGGACTCATGGTGGTGTTTACAGCCTCCCAAGAGCTGGGATCGTAGGCATGTGCCACCACTCCCAGTCTCAATTGCTATCTCAGTGTGCCCCAGGGGTGGGGCCAGCACGGGAACTGACCCCCACCCCGTCCACAAGTGTTTCTTAAAGTAAGATAAAGGAACGACTCCACCTGCTTGTGTGCTCCACCCAACCCCAGCGTTTTCAGCTTTTCCCCAGTCTTGTGTTTTCACCATTCCACTGTCGGCCTTTCCCCAGAAATGCTAACTTCTGCCTATCAGACTGACAAAGGTTTTAGAACTCAACAAACTGTTCCAGAAGAAGTGAAAACGCAAGAAACCTCCTAGGGACTCTAGCTCAGTTACAGTCTCTGGAGAGAATAATGTGTTCTTAGCTATCAAAACTGTAAGCATTTTCAACCTAGAAATTCTACCTGAAAGGTATTAGATGTCCTTACCTGTACATGTGCAAACATGCTGTTACAAAATGAGTTACTAAATTGTATCAGCCAAAGGTCGGATACGCTGTGCAGGCGAAACTTCTGTAGAGAAGAGAGAAGTGAGGCGGCTCTGCTGTGGAGTCCTCCAGCTGCCCCGAAGGTGAAAATCCTGAGGGTGAAGGAGCAGGAGCGCCTCACTATGGTTTAGAACTGGCACGGCTTCCAGAAGTCGCGTAGGTTCACAAATTCCAGATGGTTCCTGGGTCAGCGGCACTGTACTCATCACTAGATTGATTCACTGATAAATTCCTGGCTGAGGGGCCATTAGGAGGTGTGGCTGAGTAGGAGGAGGTCCGCCTCGACCTGTTGGGCAGGGCAGCTCTTTTGTTCTGGCTCTTCTTAAGTGGAATTTTGTCCTCTTTTGTGTCCTCCCGTTGTGTTATTCCTATCTGGTAGCCAGAGGTCCATGGACTCAACCTGGTTAAACCATGAGCTGAGAGAAGCCTTTCTTCCTTAAATGATGGGTGTCAGGTATTTTGTCCCAGTGACGGAAGAGCGGTCCAGGGCAGCTCGCAGTTATGTGAAGTAAGGGGGCATGGGAGGCTGGCAGCGGTGGCGCCTGAGGGCCTCTCTAGAAGGAATGTGGCAACTGCCTGTCTTACTCCATTTTAAGCTGAGTTAACAGACACCCAGTGGAGGGTCATGTACAACGAGAAGAGATCTATGAGTTCCACGATGCAAGCCGCTAGGCAGGTGCTCTCAGGAGTGGCCCCTTTACCATGTCCTCCATGACCGAGAAGCAGAAAGTGAGTTCACTGCACGCAGAAGGGATGAGTGAGGCGGGGCCTGGCTCTGTAACAATCTCAGGAACTGTCCACACCCGAGTCCCTACTTCCAGGCCTCACCTGTCCCCCAGGAGACCAGGACATGCTGGCCTCCCTTGGACCCTCGCTCTTCGTGTTTCTACCACCTCCCTACCTCTCAGGGACCAAGCTTCCAGTGCAAGCACCTCTGGAGGGCGAAGCTCATCCGAAACCTAGCACCAGGCCTAAGGAGGGAGGGGAGGCACTCAGTTTTCCCACGTACACTTTAAAGTGTATGTCAAGTTCAAGCGAAATGACTCGAGCACAAAATGAAAATGCTAGAAACGAACCAAAGTCTGGTGATCACAACGTCATATGTGCAAGGCTTGTCTCTTGTGTGTCAGCCAAGGCCCTGACGAAAACTCATCCTTGGAAATTACAAGACAGCCTCTTTTGAGAAATAGTCATCTTTTGAGTTAAAAACAGGTTGGCGCTCCTTGGTTTTGGTTTGTGCTACTCTACAGAGAAAATGTACTTGACTCATGCTCTATCAGGAGCACGAGGACAACTCTAGGTGCCAATATCCATCACAGATGTAGCTGCAGATGCCCCAGTGCGCATGCCCGGGCCGTACACCTGCATCACAGGAGAGGGCCCTGCATTCCCGCACACACCTCTTCCTGCCCACAAGCTCCTGCCTTGGAAACTGGATCACACGAGCAGCTCCTAGACTGCCAACTGTGGAGGCCAGCGGGGGCCTGAAGCACAACACTGCTGGGTCCCTCAGCTGTCGTGGCCCCAGAAGGGGGGCTCTGTTTGATTGAACACCGTATGCTTTGAATTGCAGCTCTTCACAGCTCTCAGAGAACTGTCCAGAATGCTTCCCACCTCCTAGCTGCAGAAGAATGCCTCTCACCTCAGTGTACTCCTCTTACCTACCTGGAAGGCCTCTGTCCCTAGGGAGGGACATTGGCTGTGCTTTCCTGTCCTACCTCATGCCATTACTGTGCCATTTCTGAGAATTGCTGTTCGCCTTCCTGCTTTTCTCTGTCTTATGTGGAGTGTGGTGCTGGCATCCACGTTCCCCTGCAGGTGGTTGGCTGGCTCTGTGCTGTTTCAAAGTTTTTTTTTTTTACCTGCATTTGTAAAGTTCCCCAAAAGAAACAATGGCCCTGTACTACTTAGTAGGTAAAATCATTTTTCTAGAAACTTAACGGAGAGTCCTTGAAAGGCAGAAAAACAAGCTTCCTACAATCGGTTCATTGGCTGACGAGGAGGGATGCTTTTCCTGTCTTAACATGAATTGGTCAGCAACCTTTCTTGTTTTGATCAATAGCTAAGGCCCAGGCTTTTATTCTGGTTACTAAGGATACAGTGATAAGAAAGACATAGGATGAGTCCTTGAGTCGGTAAGCAGTGGTGCAGCTTTATACAGTGCTTAACATGCAGCTGTGTGCTTCTCCCCTGGCTGCCACTGTACTGGCACCTGGCAGCCTTCTGCCAACCGAGTCTCTCTCTGGGGACCCTTCTCAGCGGAAGAGATGGTTGAAGCCAAGCCTGGATGATTCCTCCCTGGCAGCAGCCGCAGCTGAGGACCAGCTGTACGTGACAGGTATGCATACCTCCACCCCTGCAAGGGGGGATTTTGCTTTCGTCTTACTCTTGCTTTGCAGATAAGGTAAATTCTTTACTAAAAGAGCAGGGAACGGTGGCCTTGATCATTTCTGAGAAGCACAGACTATAGTGACTTTGGTCACTTCTTAATCTCACACTTCTGTATAGGTAAATATTTCTTTGAAATTTGTGTTCTAATTACAAATACATATTTTCAGGGCTGCCATTCAAAATGGAAGGGTTTTTTTGTTTTGTTTTGTTTTTCCGGTACCAAGGATTGAACTCAGGACCTTGCACTTGCCTGGCAAGCGCTTATTCTACTGAGCTATCTCCCTGGCCCTCCCAGTTATATTTAATATTTACACCACGTCAGTATTTCAAGCACGTTGCAGTTCAGAAACATCCCCCTACTGTTCAATTCCTGCATGGTGGTTGCTGTGGAAGCGGAAGGGAAATGCCGCCTGCCACTTCCGGGCAGTTCTGAGAGCCAGCGCCATCTTGGCTCTCTCTCCCCCTGCCACAAGATAACCTTCCAGGGAGGCTGCTCCACCAGCTTGCACCTCACGAGGCTCTGGGAGCAAGGCTTGTGCTGAGCTGAAGTGGATGTAGACTGCGGGTAGGTGGAGCTCTGGTGGAGGACCGTCCTGAGGTGTTGAGGATGTTGCCTAGAGGAATTTAGCAGTTTGGACTGGTACACGTGTCCTCAGAACCTTTAGTCTGACAAGCTTAGGCTCAGTCTACTCGGCCACCTCTTCCACTGGCCTGTGGTAATTCAGGTACTGGTGGATTTACAAGGAAGCCCGGTAGGGTGGGGTCTGGCCTTCCATACACTTGGGGGGCTCTGGTGGCTAAGTGCCCTAGGGGAGGGGCTCAGGGTGGGAGGCCTCCAGTCTGTAAAGATGTCTACGTATCTGTTTCCTACTGGGAAGTAAATGAGGGGCTGTAGGATCTTTCACAGGAGATGAAATGAGGTCCTGGTGGCTTCGCCTAAATATTGAAGGAAGGACTGTAGCGATGCTCTAGGACCTTCTCTAGAGCACAGGGAGGAGGGAGCATCTCCTCAGGAAGCATCCACCCCGAACTTTAAAAGCCAACCAGGAAATAAAAAGAAAGGAAAACAACAAGACGCTAGATTCCATAAAGAATGGCTAGCAAACTAACTCCAGGGATGTGTGAGAGCCATGGCTTATTCTAGGAATTCCCAAGGGTTTCGCTGTTGAGAATTAATCTATGTAATTCATTAGAACACTACAAAAAAGTGAACTCATATGCTCATCTTGATAGAGAAAAGGAAAAAGATTGCAAAATATGCAGTACTATGTTATGATAAGGAACGGAGCATGGCTTGGAAAGGAACTTTCTTGGGTTGAGGTGATCTTGGCGGTAAGCTCTTGCCTAGCATGCATGAGGCCCTGGGCTCCATCTCTAACCCTGCAAGCGAGCAAACAAGCAAGCAAAACCCCAAACTTTCCTGAAAGGGCAAAGAACGTCTGCACAACATTCACAGTAGCAAACATACTTAGCGGGGAAACAGACTCCAGGGTGACCTGAGAGGGGGAACAAGCACCTTCCAAACATGTAGCTGCTGCCCCACTACAGCTCGTGTGCACACATGTGTGCACGCACAGGTACACACACTTACTGGTTTCGTAAACCTAGGAGTGCTTTTCTCTCCAAAAGCATGCTGAAGACCATTTGCTCTCTTCTGTGCTGACTGAAATGTTGCTGGAAAATGTCAAAACCTAAAAAAACTTTGGCTAGACTCACACAAACAGAAAATAAAATAGACTGAAGTGAAACAAGATAACTTCAGGTTGTTAAGCTGTTTTTGTGGCCACACTAGTGTTGAGTGTGATGATCCAGCTGTCAGCAGTGACTATTGCGGATAGGACCAGTGTACATTTCATTAGGCCCAGGACTCTTGACTCTGAAATACGTCAGATAAATTTCTATTTTTTAAAACCTTCCCCGCTTGTTTAATTTCTCTTAACTTAAAATATTTTTATTAGTGCTTATTAATTTTACAAAATATTGTGTTTCATACACATGTGTAGCAGGCACAGGTGACAACCATTTCTCCACCACGCTCCTCTCTTCTTTCCTCTTGCTCCCTTTCTGTTGTTTAAAAATCACCTCCTCTACTTGCACATCAGCTTTCTTGGATTTCACTGTACTAAGGGAAACAGGTTGAATTTCACTGAAGGAGTTTTGTGTTAATTAAGATGATGGTGTGATTCTTATCCTTGATTTATTTGTAGCTGTTGAACTACTCTTGCCTCCTCGAAATGAAACCAACTTGGTCATCACGTACGATCTTTTTAATGTGCGGTTCAATTGTTTACAAATCTTTTATTAAGGATTTTTTGATATCTGTGTTCATCAAGGATATTTGTTGACATATATATATATATATATATATATATATATATATATGTTTCTTCCTTTTCTATTTCTATTTCTTGGAATAATTTGAGAAGGATTGGTGCTAGGATTGGTCTTCATTAAAAGTCTAGTAAAATTTAGCAGTCAACCTGTCTGTTGCTGAGCTTTTCTTTTTTGCAATATCTTTTATTATTGTTTTGGTCTCAATCCTTGTTATGATTTATAGGTTTTTTTTTAATATCCTTTCAGTTCAGTTTTGCTATGACTTACCTGCAAAATTGTCTATTTCTTCTAGATTCTCCAACTTATTATAATGTATATTTTCAAAAGCAGATCCTCCAGATTTCTATGGTGTCTTTTATAACATTCCTTTTTCCATCTCTCATTGTATTGATCTGGGTCTTTTTCTTACAGTTAAGGGTTTATCTTTTCAAAGAATCCCCCGTCTCTCGCTCTCTCACTCTCACTCTCCTTGTTTGAGATGGGACCTCACTCTGTGGTCCAGGCTGTCCTTGAACTCCTGCCCTCCCCATCCAGATTCTCACATGAGGATTACAGGCAGAAAGTGCTCCTACTTTCACTGATCCTGTGTATTGCTCTTTGAGTCTTTATTTCATTAATTTTAGCACTATCTTTATTATTTCTTTCTTTCTGGTGGGCTTGTTTTTTATTTTTTCTTGTTTCTAAGAACTTGAGATGAATTATTATGTTATTTAGCTGAGATATCTTTGATTTTTTGATGCAGGTACTTGTATCCATAGCCTTCCCTCTTAAAATTAATTTGCTGTGTTCCAAAGATTCTGGTATGCTATGTGTCTCTAATTTAATTTGATTCTAGGAATTTTAAAATTTCCTCCTTTCCTGATTTCTTCAATGATCCAAAGATCATTCGAAAGTGAATTGTTGCCGGGCGTGGTGGCGCATGCCTGTAATCCTAGCACTCGGAAGGCTGAGACAGGAGGATCGGTGTGAGTTCGAGACCAGCCTGGGCTACAAAAGTGAGCTCAAGGCCAGCCTGAACTGCATAGCAAGACCCTGTCTCAAAAAGACAAAAAAAAAAAAAAAAAAAAAAAAAAAAAAAAAAAAAAAAAAAAAAAAAAAAAAAAAAAAAAAAAAAAAAAAAAAAAAAAAAAAAAAAAAAAAAA
>PVJA010024521.1:0-11005 GCA_004027025.1 Myocastor coypus | reverse complement strand
ACCTGAGAGGCTGAGGCAGAAGGAATGCTCTGAGTTTGAGATCAACCTGGGCTACACAGTGAGTTTAAGACCAGCCTGTACCACATAGTAAGACCCTGTTTCAAAAAAAAAAAAAAGAAGTGAATTGCTCAATCTTTACAGGTATGTAGTTTCTGTATTTGACTTCTAATGTCTAGTTTCATTGTATCACGATCTGATAAGATGCAAGAAATTATTTGTTTTTGTATTTGTTAAGGCTTGTCTTATGGCCTAAAATCTGATGCATTGGGGAACAGCCCATGAACTATGCAAAGAATGCAAATTTTGTTGTTTGATAGAGTCTTCTGTAGATAGCTGTTAAATTCGTTGATCTGTGGCATAGATTAACTTTGTGTATGTTCGCTGGTTTTGTTTTTGTCTTGAGGACCTAGTGGAATAGTGACATCTCCCACTGCTATTGTATCAGGATCCGTGTGGCCCTTTAGTTTGAGTAGTGTTTGTTTTATGAAGTTGGGTGCATGGCTGTTCGGTGTGTGTATAGTTACCATATCTTTTTGGTTCATTATTTCCTTTATGAGTACGTAGTGACCTTCTTTATCTCTTCTGACTGACTTTCTCTTGAAGTGTGCTTCATTGGGGATGAGTGACACTGCTCCCGTTCGGCTCGCGCTCCATCTCAGTGGAGAATTGTTCTCCATTCTGCACTTTCAGTCTGTTTATGGCTTTGCTAGTGGTTGTGCTTCTTAGAGGCAGTAAGGGCTGGGTCTTGGTTTTTAACTCAGTCTGTCACTCTGTGTCTTCTAATTGAATGATTAAGATAACTTACACTCAGTTATTATAGAAATTTATATGATGATCCCTGTTTTTTGTTCTGTTTGATTCTTTCCTGGCTTTCAATAGCATATACTCTTCCTCTTTTCTATATGGGTCTCCTTTAAGTGTCTTCTGATTTGTTGGCTCAGTGGTGTGAGTTCCTTCTGTTTAGGCTCATCTTGGAAGGTCTTTATTTCCACTTTAACTTGAGGGATAGCTTTATTAGATAAAGTAATCTAGGGGCCTGGCGGGATGGCTCAGTGGTCTAAAGCACCTGTTTGGGAAAGCTTGGGTGGCTTCAGGGACCACGGTTCGATCCCGGGCACCACATGCTGCGCCAGCCCTGCCCTCAGGGTGGGCTGAGCCGGCCATAGAAATGAGTGAATAAACAAACAAAGGTTCTGAAACAAGAAATAAATAAAATACAATAATTAAAAAAAAAAAAAGATAAAGTAATCTAGGTTAGCAGTTATTTTCTTTTTACATGCTCTCTTGGCCTTTCAAGCTTCTGTAGAGAAGGGCAGTTATTCTGATATGTTTGTCTCTATAAGTGACTGTTACCTCTATATGTGACTGTGTCTTAGAGCTTTCAATATTTTTTCCTTATTTAATACTCTTAACATTCTAATTACAATCTGATATGGATGTAGGGGATGGCAGCTCTCAAATGGGTTAATTTGATCATAGCGAAAGAAGCTCTAGTTTAGCTATTCCCATCCTTGCGAGATGCCGTAACTCCTTTACGTCTTCCCCATCTTTGCTAAGACGTTGTCACTCTAATCCTTCCCCGCTTTTTAAGAAAAATGTATTTGGCACAGGTGCTCACTACAAAGTGCAGCTCAGGCTCATAGTGATCCTCCTGTTTTCAGCCTCCCTAGCACTGAGATTACAGTCATGCCCACTACGCAGGGTGTTGGTGGCTAGCTGAGGGGTGGGGCTGGCTGCTGGCATGTGGTACTGGTTTTCCCACATTTGTTACGATGATGTCAGTCCTTTAATCCTTCACTATCCTTGCTAAGATGTAAAAAGAGGAAAAGAGAACTAACTACAAAGAAAAAATCCTGTTGCCATGGAAATCAAGAAAGCATTTAAGCAGAGAGGAAAGTAAGAATGAAGCTGGACCTGCTTCTGATCTGTAAGGATTGGGGAAGCACATTAGGGTACCGGAAGACATTTAAGATCTGTAACTCAGGAAGGGTCTGAAGGCTGGCTTTATTAATAAACCCTGTTCTTTCTGAATTTTGGTTTGACCTGGAAATAATCTCGCCATTTCATTGAGAAGTTCTTTTCTGGTCATGCCCTTTTAGCATCTTAAATGCCTCCAGTATCTGGATGTCCATATCATTACTAAGATTTGGGAAATTTTCTGTTATTTTGTTGAGCAGATTTATTTTTGCACCAGGGATCAAACTCATGAATACATTTTTATACCATTATCCTGAAACTCAATTCTTTCTTTTACACCAAAAATCTGTAAGTTTTATGTTTTAACAGTGTCCCAGAGTTCTTGGATGTTTTGTTTTTAATTTATTATTTTTCTTTATTAATGTCTGAGTGTGATAAGTTATCAACCTTCTCATCAAGCCCTGAAATTTTGCCTTCTGCTTGACCCAGTCCATCTATGAGGGTTGCCACTGAGTTTTTGATTTGGTTTGCTATGCTTTTCTTTTCAAGATTTAGGTTTGGGTTTTCTTCAGGATTTTTACCTCTTTGTTGAATTGTTTTTCCATATTCTGCATTATTTTCCTTAATTCATCCAGCTGTTTATTTGTATCCTCTTCAAAGTCGTTGATATGGTTTGTGCCTGGTTGCCCCTCTAAGGCCTCATGCAGCCTTGGGGCAGCTTCTGGAGTTTGTGAGTTAATTCTTGATCCGGTGCTGCCCTTGCAGGTGTGAGTGCGTCACCCTGCTCCTGGGGTGGGAAGTTTGCATTGCAACGTAGGGAGGGGAGAGGGGCTGGCTCGCTGCTGGAGCTGCTGCCCTTCCCTTCGTTCTCTTGACCTTTGCTGCTTCCATGAACTGCTGCTCTCTTCCCTGTGCCTCTCTGCCCTGGAGCCAGCTGAGTATGGACTGAAACCTCCACTAACCGGCCGCCAAATAAACCTTTCCTTCCTTCATTTTGGGTATCAGGTATTTGTCCCAGCAAGGCGAGAAGAGCAACCTGCACAGTCATTAACCGTTTAAATAATTCTTCTCTCAAATTCCTTGCCATTCTACCAACTTCCATATCTTTGTGCTGAGTTATGGACCTTGGGAGAATTCTTTTCTACATTCATGTGCTTTTGTACTGAGATGTGTGTATCTGTTCAGTCAGGCATCATGTCCACCTTTAGGTGAGAGTCTTGCTAGTGCCAGACCTGCTTGTGGGGCGTTGATCCCTAGCACTGCTGAGAGGGGCAAATGGGCTGCTGTGGTGGCAACAACTGCAGGACCAGCCAGACATCAACACGTGGCGGAGATACAGCAGCCATATCAGGAAAGAGGAGGGCCAGCAGCATGGGTATCGGAGAGTAAACTAAGGAGCTGCAAGTTAGTATAGGTTAAAGCAATAGTAATCCAGTAAACATGGAGGACGGGGAGAGGGAAATGAAGTTCACAGACAGGAAGATGCAAAGGAAAAGGAGAAAAAAGTGAAATAAAAATCATATTAAGAAAAAAAAGAGTGGATAGAGCTAGATAAAAGTAACAAAAAGGGCCCGGCGGGATGGCTCAGTGGTCTAAAGCGCCTGCTTGGGAAAGCTTGGGCGGCTTCAGGGACCACGGTTCGAGTCCCGGCACCACATGCTGCGCCAGCCCTGCCCTCAGGGCAGGCTGAGCCGGCCATAAAAATGAATTAATAAACAAATAAAGGTTCTGAAAACAAGAAAAAAAAAGTAACAAAAAAAGTTAAAAATAAAAAAGAGGAAAAATAATTTCAAGTGATAAAGGAAAAGAAAAATAAGTAAAAAGAATTCTTCTACACTCAAGTATTACATGGCTCAGTGAGGCATGCGCAAGAGGGCTCTCGCTTGATTCCTCCTTAGGATCTCAGGCTTTTCAGCCTCAGAGGGTGAGGAGTAAACCTCTGATCTTTATAAGCTGTCCAATCTCAGGAATGTTGCTGTAGCTATATAAAATGAATTTAAACATGAAAAGTTATCTGTGAAGGTATGCAAACTTCAAAATTTTCACATTTAGTGTTAATGTTATAGAAGAGTATTTTCTTGGTCTATGAGGAAAATAGGCATTACTCAACAAAATTTTATTGCAAATCTACAGGGGACCCACAAATAAATTAGACACATTTCCTGACTCACACATTATGTGAGAGGTTTTCTTTTTTTTTTTTCAAGACTTGAATTCAAGATAATATAACCCGTCTCCAAAGCCTATGTGCGAACTGTCTTATGGACATCTGAAGTTCAATTGTTGGCTGACACACATGGCAACCTTATCCCCTACAACATGGCTTCTCTGTTGGAAATGACTTCAGTGAGGTAACCTGATCCAGAAAAGAGGGCTTGTCTCAGTTACTCTTCTCTCATAGCTGGGACAAAATACCCAACACAAAATTAAGGAAGGAACGGTTTACTTAGCTCACAGTCTGGGGAGGTTTCAGTCTGTCCTCAGCTGGCTCCAAGGCAGAGTGGCCATGGCAGAGGGCAGCAGTTCATGGTGGCAGAAAACAGCAAGACACCAAGAGCGAAGGGCAGGAGCAGCAGCAACAATGACCCCAGAGAGCAGGTCTGTCTCCCTTATGCTGCATTCAGGCCTCTGCCTCAGGCTGGGTGTAACACCTACACCCATAATCCTAGCACTGGACCATGAATCAATCACACACTCTAGAAGTCTGCCTCAGTGACTCCATGAGGCTGTGGGGGAACAGCCATGCACAAACCCTAGCAGGGCTCAGGATAAGGGTGTCTTCTTTCTATATTTTGGTAAGAGGTATGAGTCAAGCACTGATAATTAAACATACAAAATGCTCTAAAATTCAAAATCATTTGAGAGTCAACATGAAACCCCATAAACGTTGAATTTTCAATTTTTTGGCTGGGGGTTGTGAATTGGAAAATCAGTGCAGACAGTCCAAAATCTACAGCATTCCCAGGTCTGAAAAACTTCTGCTCCATGCTTTCGGTAAAGGATGCTTGATCTGAATTCTGAATACAGCTTGTGACACAGAATGCCCCTCTGCAGCAAGCAAACACCTGCTGAGTTTTTCGATGTACCAGAACTTCTTTCTGGCATGGGAGGAGGGACAGCAAAGTCTTCCTATGCTCAGCACGGCGAGCGCGAGGGGATGAGAACCTAGAGATCCTTGGGATCTCACGGTGCGGGGAACCTAGGGGAAGCGGACCAAGAAGGGACTCAAACTGTATCTGAGCTGAGACCTGCAGTTTCTCAGGAGCTAGACAGCCTAAGGCGGTAGGAGGAAACCACCAACAGGATACAGAGCAGGTGTCCAGGTACACCATCAGGAACTTTTCAGGAATGCAAACATTGAAAATGCCCGTGGATATGTTGGTCACATAATCCGAGAATTGGAAAATGCTGCCTCCCAACTCTCGGCTTTTGGCTTGGGCTCCTCATTAGCATGTGGGGTGTCATCCCTGCCTCCACGTCTTGAGATACAGTGACATCCGTGCTATAGTTCTATCAGTGAGTGCGGAGGAAGGCCCGTCCTCCCGCCCATCTTGTTCCTGCGTAGCCTCAAAAGCAGTAAAGCAGACAGAGCAGTGGCGACTTGCCCAAGTCTCTTATGCTGAGAGCTTGTGACATATTGGTCTCTTTCTCCTTTCCCCAACAGAGGAAAACTGCTCTCATATTCCTTTTTATGGCTGAGACAAACTTGTACGCACATATTTCACAGGAGTTTGGAAATATTTAATATTAAGTTCCAAATATTCCCGAGGGTTTCTCTCCCTTTTCTCATCTGGGCAGATCAGATGCAGATAGCCTCATGAGAGAGGAAAGGGTATCTAATCCTTCGGAGGGCTCATCCAGAAGCAGTGTGTTACGAGCAAGTCTGTTCAGCAGACCCCGCATAATGGTTGTGTGCATTTTGCTCTCTCTGGAATAGTGTAAGGAGGTGCTGGTGCTAGATGTTTGCAAACGAGTCTGCTAAAATCACTTCATTATGTGAAGTCTGTGCTAGCCACCTCCCCAGTGATAAAATAGCCAAGCCAGCTGGTTCTGCACCCAGTATGTGTCCGTACCCTGGGGCTGCTGGACACGGGGTGTGAGGCAGATTGCACCAGTTCCATTTCCAACCAGTTCTTTCCCTCAGGCAACTCATTTAGTACATCTGGGCCCAATGTGTGGCATCCGATGATCCTTGAAGTCCCTCGAATCTGTCACACTGTGTGAATGGATCTACTGAACGGGCTCGAGACCCCTAGACAGACGGAAATGGAGGTGGAAAGTTTATGTGGCACAGCATTTTATGGGTCAAGCGATCAGGGCTGCGGAAGTCCTGCGGTGGCTTGCTGCCACCATTCATGCCGTCCGACTCCTGACCATCACAGTGACGGGATGGGGTCCTCTCAGCGGTTGGAGAGGGATGCAGCTAGGGGGCGGTGCTGGAGATGACATCTCCTGGCTCTGCCCCTCCCCGGCGAAGCTCTTATCTGAGAGCCCACTGTTCCAGAACACCTGGGGCTTCCTCACGTGAGTGCTGTGCTGTTCTCATTAAGCACCAGAACGTGCAACAATTATGTAAAAGTGTGCATGTGGGGAAAATTCAACACCTTTCACAAGGGAACGGGTATACAAAGCCAGCTTTGAACCTGCAAGCCTGAGCCAGCCCACACGTCACAGGTGAGAACGTGTTAGTGAGGAGGTGACGACGGTTCTGGAGCCATTAACTCACGTATCCTCAGATACACTCAGGTGATTGTTCTGGCTTCCGGAGGCCAGAGGGCTGTGCGGGCAGTGCCGCCTCCAGAGCTGCTCCCACTTCCGTCTCCGCATCCTTTCTTCCATTTCCCTGGATCCTTCTACGCTCCCTCCTTTTGCACCTGCTGACTGCATCCTACTTTTCTCTGGTAAGGAACATGGACAGAGGAGAAAGGAGTAAAAGAGGGAGATGTATTCTTTTAATATTTGACACTCACCTACATCAATGGGTGAAATGATAACTAATAAAAAGGAACCTGTTGGCAATATTACCTAAATTGGAGGACTGATTGCTCTCTGAGTGCGCACCATGGGGGGGTAGCTGCCTGTGAGCTGTGGAGCACGGAGGAAGCTTTGGCCCACGCATGACCCACTGGTGTTGGCTCCAGTGGGAATCCTTCCTATTGCATTAGCATTTGTCTTTGTATGCAGAGACCTACAGACACAGATTTCTCCACAACAAATCCAGCATTCATGCCATGTTGCAAACTCAAAAAAACTACACACATTCACACATTTCCTCACACATACAACATAAACCCAAAACACACACCCAATACACGTACACCCAGCAACACATACCAGACATGTCCAGTACACCATACGTGCACATGGCTGACACACATACACCCAACATATTCTAATACTGTAGACACATTCAACACAAACATCACACACAGCACAACACCCATGCCGACCCAATATATACACTATACATACACCTGCCACACACACATACAGTGCACATAGCCAACACATCATACCATATGCCTCTAGCACACCCACACACACATATGCACACATATAACACATGCATGCATGCACCTCTACCCAATAGAATGTGATAAATTAGACTCTTCAAAAAAGATACAGGATAGGGAGCCAGGCGTGGTGGCACACGCCTGTAATCCCAGCACTCGGGAGGCTGAGGCAGGAGGATCAGTGCGAGTTCGAGACCAGCTTGGGCTACAAAAGTGAGCTCAAGGCCAGCCTGAACTGCATAGTGAGACCCTGTCTCAAAAAAAGAAAAAGATACAGGCTAGAGAGATGGCTCAGTGGCATAGGGCCTACCTGGCAAATCTGGGGTTGTGAGTTTGATCCCTAGTAAAGAGAGAGAGAGACAGAGAGAGAGAGAGACAGAGAGACAGAGAGACACACAGAGATAGACAGAGGAGAGAGCGAGGGAGAGAGAGAGAGAGACAGAGAGACACACAGAGATAGACAGAGGAGAGAGAAAGAGAGAGTAGAGAGAGAGAGAGAGAGAACACAACAACAGTATAAGAACACAAGAAAGCTTGAGATAAAAGCCTTTGAGTATAATGAGTGGGAGATTCTCCAAAGAAATAATTTTCCAAACCACCTTTTCCAGAGTCCAGGGCCTATAGTTTTCCTAATGCCGCAAAGAGGCGGCATTGCCTGACGTCTTTATGTGACTACTAGATCAACTTCCACGCTCACTATTGTAAAGAAAAGTAAAACAAAGCTCTATATCCTTAAGTGTTCTCTGCGTGGCCGCATCATGCTGTGGGTTGTACTTTCTGCTTCGGGGCTTGTAGGAACCCAGTGAAGAAATTTTCCACCCTACAGAGCAAAGAAGGCCTTTCTGTTCACCACCAACTTGGCCCCGCCAATAAAGAAATGAAAAGTCATTGTGAACCCGCCGGCGTTCTCCGCAATGGGCCAATGAGCAGTTGGTGGAAAGGCCTCCCGTCCCTCCCAGGCAGGCTGCTGAGTGTGAAGCATTTCCATGGCGATGGTATTTTACAAGTGTGAGTCACTTTGGTGTTTTTCGGGGAGCGCTTCGCTCTGCCTGCCTCTCTGAGTACATTTCCACTTGGTGTGGTTTGGCAGCTGGTGCGACGTGGCGGCAAGTTGCTTGAAAACATTTCAGGGAAAGCCGGATGCCCCAGCCCTGGCATACCTGCGGGCCACATAGATGGCTATAATTGCAAACAGCTGCCCACCTACCCACGTAACAGAAAGAGGTCATTTTAAAAATTGTTAAAAATAGCATTCCCTAGGGGCAGCCAGTTCGTTTGTTGACTCAAAAAATATTTGCCACCACGAAGGGTGTTTTGAACATGTACCCCATGAGTACTTCAAAGAAGGTTCGCCCAGGAACAGCCCATGCTTGACCTCGGGAGTTAAGCAGAATACAGTGGCAGAGGTGCTTGTTCATGGAGCATTGACTCTAAGAACTTCCGGTGCCCAGGCCCAGGGAATCTCTGCACAGGCTCTGGGCTGTGTCGGGTCATGTTGGAGGAGGCAGACAGCAACTCGGAGACCTCTGCCCCCCTCGAAAGGCTTCGCTGCACCAAGAAAGCTGCTTCTGCCTCTGACAATTCACGTGGGTTGGGTTAGCTTTGTTCAGGGGAGAAGCTTCCTCAACTAGGCCCAAGTTGCTCTGAAAACAGAGAGAGGGAGGAAGGGGAGAGAAGAAAGGAAAGTGTGAAGGTGCAGGGCAAGGGAGGAAGGGCGAGTCCGCGCGTCAGCACGCTGTCCTTCACATAAGGCTATCTGACTGCAGAGGGCGAACGCTTTTTTCTTTTGGGCCACGTGGCCTCAGCTTGTCCATTCTCGCCTTGAACTCCCGGCTTCAAGCTTTGCCCTGCTTCGGCCTCCTAAGTGGCTGGAACTGCAGGCACCTGGCCCTGTTTTCTTCACAGTGGACACAGAACCAGGGCTTGTGTTTACATCACAAGTGTGTTGTTTTTATACAATTATACATTCTGTCATAAGCAAATCTGGGTATTTAACATGGAATGACCTGAACATTTTTTCTCTGGATGCAAACTTTCAAAATCCTCTCTTGTAGTTACTATGGAATGTACAATGTTGTTAACTACATTGACCCTGCTATGCAGTAGGTTACCACGTTTTCCGCCAGTAAACTAATTCTGTATGTGCTGACCAATGTCTCCCTGACCTTCCACTCCTCCTGGTAACCATTATTTCACCCTGTATCAAATGAGATTGGCTTTTGTAGATTGTGTAAGGATCCATACCTGTCATTTCATGCCTGGATTATTTCACTTTAACACAGTGCCCTCCAGGTTTGTCCATGTTTTTGTAAGTGACTCTTCTTTGTGGCTGTATGGTATTCTGTGGTAGAGACATGCCACACCTCCACATGTCCTTTAGCCACTCATCCCCTGTGGCCAGGTAGGTAGATTCCACCGTGAGCAGTGCTCATGGCCTGAGACACACTGATCTCATTGCATTTGGAGAAATCCCTGTGAGTGTGTGAGCTTGCTGGACCATGCGGTTGGGTCAGGTCATCATTCTGCTTTTAATTTGCGTACTATTTGCCATAATGGCTCCTTAACTTTGTATCCCCAACAGCAGCATAGAAAGGTTCCCCACCTTGGTGTCAGAATTTGTTCACAAATACCATAATTTGACTTTAAAAGTGCACAAAAGGCCTGAAGAATTATTTCTCAAACGAAAGCATGCAGGTGTCCATGTAGGAAAATGCTCAGTATCACTGCTATCAGGGAACTGCAAATAGGAGCCACCTAGACCTGTGGCCTCACCCCAGCTACAGTGGGTCCCATCAAGTAACAACTGTGTTTCTGAAGACTGCCGCTTAGCTTTCCTGTGCAGGATGACCAGAGACTCTCCTCTCCAGTGTCTCTGAGGAGCTTCACAGAGGCAGGATTTCTCTACGTTGCCTGAAGGCCTGTTCTTTGCAGAGCTGGTTTAGAAGATTCAGTCCTGCAGTTGTCCCTGTGGGTTTCACACAGCATCTCATGGGGAAGAGCTCTTGTAAATGGGACTGACTGTAGGGAGCTAACAACTTAGTAGGTCATGGACTTTGTCAATGTGTAGAGCATTACTGTTTCCAAGACATATGGAAGGTCATATAAAACATTTTAAGTGATAGAGGCTAACACTATCACTCCGGGAATTATCTGGCCTGTTATATGTTGGTCGTGATAAAGGAAAACATATTTTTACACAATTTTGTTAAATTTATCCAGTCATACTTTTAGGCAAGACAAGGCAAAAATGCCCTTAAGTGACCCAATAGGTTTTTCACAATGAGAAAAACTTGGGATAGAGCCTATAGTATATTTAAAAAAGCATTGGGTTATTAATCCAGGCCCTTGTGCCCACTAAGCTACACTCCCCGCCCTAGTTTTAATTTTTAATCTTGTCTATCTGACTTACATATTTGAGGAGAAGGTGAAATGTTTGGGAGATACAAAGGCCTCACACTTGTCCAGTTGGGCTCTTTGAGAATCAGTGGTGAACAAGATCATGCTGAGTGTTTTAGAGTGAGCAGGAGATGCAGTAAAGAGCTGCCTAGACATCAATGCATGCAAAAAAAAAAAAA
>PVJA010024520.1:0-31786 GCA_004027025.1 Myocastor coypus | reverse complement strand
TATTGTACAGGGGCTCACAGATGAAAATTTGCCTTGGATCTTCGAGGAAACTTGGGATTTGGACTTTTCAGCAATGCTGAGACTATTGGGACTTTGGCAACTCTTCCAGATGGACTAAAATGTCTTTTGTAAAAAGGGATATGTATGAGACTTTGGGGGTCCAGGGGCGGAATGTTATGGTTTATGTCTAGTTGTCCCCACAAAGCCTCATGGAGTCATTGGGCGGGGACTGTTAGAGTTTGAGACTTGATCCATGATCCCTGGGATTATAGGTTTTAGTACTGATAGGATTATGGGTGGAAGTACTTCCGGGATTATGGGTGTAGTCTAGGGCGGGAGCTAAGGCAGAGAGCCTGAATGTAATATAAAGAGAGACAGAGAGACAGACTGGAGCTCTAGCTGTTGCTGCTGCTCTGCTGCCCTGATTGACTGGCTGCCTCTGCTGCCATTTTGTTGCTGTTCCGCTGCCATGAACTGGATGCTCTCCGCCCTGCTCCACTCAGCCTTGGGCCAGCCGAATATGGACTGAAACCTCCACAAACTGTGAGGTAAAAAAACATTTCCTTCCCTCATTTTGAGTGTTGGGTATTTGTTCCGGCAACGAGCAAAAAAGTAACTAAAACAATGGAGTAATATTTCTAAAAAGGATAAACTTGTGGCTTAAGTAAATGGATGCAACTTGAGATCATACTCATAAGTGAAATAAATCAGACCCACATGTGTAGACATCATAATGGCTTGCTAGTGTAAGAACCTGAAGGAGTAAATAAAATGTGAAAGGGATAAAAATCTCTCAACGGGAAAGAAAAATTGGGATGATAGAGAGGACAAAAGAAAGAAGGGAAAATGAAATGTATATGTATTACATAGGAAACTATGAATAATTCTGCTGCTAATTTCTGATAGCTTAATGAAAGGAGAAATTAATGCTTGTTTTTATTTCTCTCCTTTTTAACTTTTAAAACTTTTTGACCATTTTTGCATGTTTATAACTGGTAAACTGAGCAATTTGTATTGTTTGAATACAACAATATGCAATATAACAAACATTGCTGAGTTCCTAAAATTTTGTTTAATGAAATAGTGGATCCTTCCTATATTTTTAATTTTCTTATTCTTCTTTAAAAAAGGGCAAAAATGAAACAAGAGATGTCACTACTAATGTTGAGGCTTGCTTTCTTTTCAATTTTTGTTTTTATTTTATTTTATTTATTTATTTATTTTTTGTCTTTTTGACACAGGGTCTTGCTATGCAGTTGAGGCTGGCCTTGAACTCACTTTTGTAGCCCAGGCTGGTCTTGAACTCGCACCAATCCTCCTGCCTCAGCCTCCTGAGTGCTGGGATTACAGGCGTGTGCCACCACGCCCGGCTTTCAATTTTTGCTTTTAATAGTACATGATTGAAGTACACAATAATTACATTTTTTGTGGGGAACTGGTAACTGTACAAAAATGTATCTCATTTCTTCTTGCTTTCTCTTCTATTCCTGCCTCCACTCCACTCATCTCTTAGCCTATTTCCTATTTGAAAAAAATCTATCTTGTAATTTTTATCATCTAACTTAGATTTCACTCTTATATTTTGGATGTCTTATATATGAGAAAATCATATTACATTAAGCTTGTGCATATTATTTATTTTGATAAACATTATAGTCTAAAGCTGTGGTATGGTTTATGTCTAGTTGTCCCCTAAAAGCCTCATGCAATCATGACATAGGGATTTTTAGAGTTTGAGACTTGACTCATGACCCACTGGGATTATGTGTTTTAGTTCTAGTGGGATTATGGGTCTGAGTACTGCTGGAATTATGAGTGTGGCCTGAAGTGGATAAGTGAGGCAGAGAGCCAGAATGTAACACAAAGTGAGACAGATTGGCTCTATTGCTCTCTGTTGCCTTGGTTGGGAGATTGCCTCTGTTGCAGTTGTTCTGCCGACACGAACTGCTGCTCTCTACCACGTGCCAGTCTGCCTTGAAGCCAGCTGAGTATCGACTGAAGCCTCCAGTAACTGTGAGCTAAATAAACCTTTCCTTCATTTTAGGTGTTGGGTATTTGTCCTCGCAACAACAGAAGAGTAACTGAGACAAGCTGCATCCCTTTCTTTATAAATGAATTATGTTTCTCTTTTACTATGAAGTAGTAGTCCCTGATTGTGTATCAATATCACGTTTTCTTTATTCACCCATTGATGGATATGTAGGCTACTTTTAAGATTTAGCTATTATGAATCTTGCTGCTATGAACATGGATATGTTGTATCATTGTAATATATATTTGACACTTTCTGGAAGATATTTTGAAAAATAATAACTAGATTTAATGGAATTTCTAGGTTCATGGCTCTGTAGAATCTCTATACTGATTTCTATAATGATTGTATTAGTTTATATTTCCATAACATTATAGGAAGATTTGTTTTTATCTATACCCTCATCTCTATTAATATTTTGATTTACTGATGATAGTTGTTCTTTTTGGATTAAGGTGGAATCTCAGTGTTGTTTTAATCTGCATTCCTCTGAAATTCAGAGATACATAAACATTCTTTGATGTATATTTTGTCCATTTCTGAATAATGTCTTTTCATTTCATTGCTCCATTTCTTTGTTCTTTGAGATATGAATCTAGATTTGATATTTTGCTTATGCATAAACAGTTTTGCCAGCACTATTTATTAAGAAGGCTGTTTTTTCCTCTAGTGTATAATTTTGGCTGCTTTGTTGAAGGTCAGATAGCAGAATATGCTTGATGTTGATTCTGTGTCCCTTATTTTTCAAGTGTTCTTTGTCATGAAAAGACATTATTTTCCTTCAGTTTTGAAAGACAGCTTTTCAAGATATATTACTCTGAAGTGGAAGTTGTTTTATTATAGGGTTTGAAACACTTCACTTCAAGCTCTCCTGAATTTTAAGCTTTGTGTTGAGAAGTCTACTGTAATTCCAAGGGTTTTACTTTTGTAAGTGATTTGTTACTTTTTCCTAACAGTTTTTAAGATTGTACTTGTGTTGGTCTCATCGAATCTAACAACGAAGTGTCATGAATAGCTTGTTTTCTAATAATGGTATTTGAGACTCTCTAAGCCTCATGTATTTGTATGTCAAATTCCTTCACCACACTGGCAAAGTTTCTTGTATGATTTCTATAAAGAAATATTGTAGGGATGGGGCCTGGCAGGACGGCTCAGTGGTCTAAAGAGCCTGCTTAGGAAAGCTTAAGCAACCGCAGGGACCGCGGTTCAATCCCCGGCACCACATGCTGCACCAGCCCTGTCCGCAGGGCAGGCTGAGCCGGCCATAAAAATAAATAAATAAACAAACAAAAGTTCTGAAACAAGAAAAAAAATAAAAATTTTTTAAAATGAAATATTATAGGGGCCAGCTAGATAGCTGGGCAGATTAAAAGACCTGCTTAGGCAGAGCCAGGGGCTAGAGTTTTGATCCCTGGCACCACAAACCATGCCTGCCCTGTCCCTAGGGTGTGTGGAAACAGTAAGAGAGATTGGGCATGGTGGTGCACGCTTATAATCCCAGTGCTTGGGAGTCTGAAAGCAGGCGATTTACTATGAATCTGATCTATTTTGTGAGACCCTGTAAACCCTTTACTAAGCACATTTAAAAAATAAAAATAAATAAAAAAGTATTATATATTCATTGTGGTACCTTCTTATTTTCTGACCATTTCCAATTATCTCAGACTTGTCTTTGCTGAATCTTTTAGTAGCTGTTGGACATTTTTCATCATCTCTTTTTGCCTTTAAGGCATCTTTGAGAAGATGATTAGAAGATGATTAGCTGCCATCAGTCCTCTCTCCTAGATCAGGAATTGGCTCCGGTTGGATACTTCTGTCCATACTGCCACCAAACTCTGGGCTTTTTATATGGTATTTTCTTAGGGACTTTCTTAGTTTATTGCTAAATTACTTCTTATGTTTTATATATTTTGTTACATACATTATTATATATTAGTCTTAATCAAAGAAGATACCTTATGACCAATGGAAGATATAATTAACAATACATAAGAATCTGAAATAATAATGAGATGGTCACAGAGAAAAGTCAATTACTGAAAGATGGTAAATGCCTAAAGGTGCAAATACTATACCGTTACTAACAACAGAAAATAATTCAGCAATAACCCAGAATCCTAGTAATATTAAAGGGAGCTGGAAAAAGAAAAAAATAAAGTGAAATTTTATAGATAGAAAAGTAGTCAAGAAGTACATAAAAAATTCAAACCAACACAATAGAAAACTGAGTCCAAAAATTCTTCCAGTTGATTGAATGGGTGGTTTCCCGTTGGGGCCTATATGTTGGGATCCACAAGGTACAGCCTCAGTATTATGTCCCATTTTACTTCCACACTCAGGTTTCTTGCATGTCCTCCTGAATCAGTAGTGTTTCCTGCTTGGTGGAGCCAACTGGTGGCCTGGTATCTTCTCTAGAGCTGCACTCACTCCAGTAGTTCCCATGCCCATAATCTTGGGTCTATTCCAAATCCCTGATAACCCTGTGGCCTCTGGGCTTGTGAGTAGATGTGCCTGCCTTACTCCAGAAGACCCTCTGACTGTGTGCTCCAGGCTGTGGCAACTATCTGAGCTAAAGAACATCTCTGCTCACATTGGCACAGGGAGAGCTATTGGTACAGATCTCTGTACTCTTCTCTGGATGTCAGCAGCAGGGTGGGTATAGCTATAATGGCGGACCTCAGTGCAGACAGACACAGCAAACAGAAAAAGAATAACAATTACATGTTAAAGTTGACCCATACTTTCTTATTTATTTATTAATTAATTTATTTTTATACTTGGATAGAACTCACTTGTACTTGCCAGGTTAGAGTTTTAGCTGCTGAACTATCTCCCTGTCCCCTGTTTGAATAGTTTTCTCTAATCTTTTGTTTGTTTCTTTCTTTCATACTTTTAGACAAATATCCTAAATAGGTATTATAGAGTGTTCAACCCCAAAACAATAAAACATGCAGTCTTCTCAGCAGTGCATACAGGGCCAGGGTGATATCTCAGAGAAATAAGTACTTGACTAGCAAGGAGAAGGTCCTGAGTTCAATTACTAGTAACAACAACAAAAGTAACCCAAAATATCAGGGTACATATTCAGTAATGCATGGAACTTTTCCAAAATTGACCAGTTACTAGTCCAAAAAATGTGCTTCAGTGAATACACAATAATCGAAATAATGTCTTGCATATTACTGAGCCATGGAGAAATGAAGCTAGAAATCAACAGCAAACACAGGGAGATAAGTTAGACCCTGTAGAATAATCCATGGACCACAGAGAAAATCAGAGAACAAATAAAAATAAGCTTCTACAATTAAATGACAATAGAACCTAGACATACAAAAACTTGTGGGATACAACGAGACCAATTTGAACAGGGAAGGTTATAGCCACAGTGGACACATAAAATAATTGAATTATCTAACATGAACTGTACACCTCACAATTCTAGATAAACAAGAACAATTTAAATATAAATCTAATATATACAAAGAGAGATGAGAATCATCCTGGATATACTTCAGACCACTAAAACTCACTATGCAGCTCAGACTCCTAGTGATCCTCCTGTTTTCAGCCTCCCCAGTGCTAGGATTATAAGCATGTGCCACCATGCCTAGATTCAGTGGCAAGCTCAGACTGCCTGGGGGTGGCCAGCATGTAGTACTGGGGATTGAACTCAGATCATGGCACTTGCTTAAGCAGGCACTTAGCATGCTGAGCCATTGTGCTGGCCCTCTAAATATCTTCCTAAATCACTTAAAGATGTCATATTACAATGGCATAAGCGTATCCATGTTTATAGCAGCACAATGTTGAAAGTGGACTGTATGTTTAATAAGAGATACAATTGATAAAGCTGTAGTATTGATCCATAATACAGATATTTTTGTATTTGTGGGAAAATGCATTCACACTGTGACCACAAGAATAAGTAAAATAAATTAGACATACAAGCTTACATGTCAAGTGATTCTTCTTATATAAAATATCCAAAGGACAAATAATTTAAAGATCAACTTGAAAGACAGCTGTCTGAGACGGTTTCATAGTCATTGTGATAGTTATTTGATTGTGTGACTAAATAGCACACAACTAAGTTAGCTCAGCACAATTTGGGGCATGGACCCACCACATGAAGGATTATTACCGGAAAGATATGAAAGGGAAGCTTCAAGGAAGCAGAGCCCCTGTTTGCTTCAGAGGAGCTACAGTTTTCGCTTTCACCTTGGACGTCATCTCCTAGCTTTCAGCCTGAATTCTTCAGCCTCCAGCACTGACCTGTCAGCTTTCCACTGCAACTTTCCCTATATCATAAAGACATGCAATAGTATGCTATACAACACTCCAGGCCTTCCACTGGTTCCTTCAGAGCCCCAGGATACAGACAGATTGTTTGCACTTCTCCACTTGACTCAGCAGGCAGCTGTCAAAAACCAATCCATAAATTCTTAAATATTTGTAGATTTTATATTATATCTGTTTTTCTCGAAAACACTGACTGATACATTTATAGAGCCACAATATCCTGTACCTACTATGTAAAAGAAGAAAGCTTTATTTTAGCTCAGATCGCAGTTCATGCTTACTCAGCTCCCAATATGTGAGCGGTAGATGTGAGAAATACGGCAGAAGAAATTACCCCTCACTTCATGTCAGCTAGGAAGCAGAGAGTAGACAAAAGGAGCATAAAACTGTATTCCATTCTAAAAGGAAGGAACAGAAATAAAGTTCAAGGGACCAATGTAATGCAAAAAGCTGGTGGATCAAGGATTAAAGTCCATGTCTAGAATATGGGGCATGTTGTTGCCAGGAGACATGAATGGCAAAGCCATGGCAGCTTTGCCCTTGAGTAATTGGCAGTGGTTGTGTCCGGAAGTTTCTCTCCTGGGCTCATTTGTTCAGCTTTATGGCTTTCTTCTGTGTTCCATGCTCCTCTCTTTGAGCACTGCAGTTTTGGCTTCACTACTACAGTGCCACATGTGGCCTGCCTGGCCTTCTGAATTTGGGTAGAAGCTGCCTTGACCTTACAAGTCTTGCATTCTGCATGACTATAAAAATAAATGACAATGTGAAATGGAGAAGATATGTACAGCTTACAAGGGAAGAGGACCACGAGGTGGAGAAAGCAAGGACTGAGCAGAGGGAAAGGGGGCATAAGAAGAATTAAAATACATTATACCAACTTCCCATGATGAATGCAATCATTATATGCCGCAAACATATAATAATAAAAGCTTTTGAAACAACAAAATGTGCATGATGCTAGTATCTCCCATTAGCTCAGGAGTAGTCAGACCCTTTTGAACTGTGGCTACAAAGGCCTCTAAACAAATGAGTGGTGAAGTGCTGGGGTCGAAGCCTGAGGAGCCAATTCTCTGCGCATTCCTTCTGAGCAGCGTGCCCTGTGTGCTCTTCTGAACAAAAAGTGTTCATCTTTTCTAGAACATGGGGCATGTTGTTGCCAGGAGACATGAATGCCAAAAGCCATGGCAGCTTTGCCCCTTTGATTCCATAAAGGATGGAGATGAAGTCATGTTGCTACTTAACAATGTCTTTAATCCATCATTCCTAATACCCCAATCCAAAGGACTTAGATTCTTTCCAGTTCTGATCATTTCAGCAAACAAGATCTCCCCTTGTCCTTGTGGATGTGGGAAATGTCGAAACCAGGGCAAAAGCAACAAGCAGTATCTATGTTACGTTAGGTTGCATTGAAGTTTTCTTTTCAAGATTAACAAATCCAACTGGGTGTGGTGGCGCACGCCTGTAATCCCAGTACTCGGGCGGCTGAGGCAGGAAGATCGGTGCGAGTTCGAGACCAGCGTGGGCTACAAAAGTGAGCTCAAGGCCAGCCTGAACTGCACAGCGAGACCCTGTCTCAAAAAGACAAAAAAAGATTAACAAATCCATCACCCTATGTCTCAGACTTGCAACAAAACCTTAGGACAAGAGCAAACTACAGACAGATTTTCTGCCAGAGGACATTGTACATGGCCTTGGGTCTGTTTCCAGCTAAAACTTCTGCACCTGGTTCTTATTACCTGCTATTTCATCAGGATTCTGCTCTTCTGTACTCCAATGGAAATCTTGCATCAGACTTGGTTCATGGTATTTTCAGGCTGCTTCTGCAGCCCACATCTCCAGAAGATTTTAAACTCTTTCAGTGAACCAATTCCAAAGATTTCTGAATGACTCAGTGAGACAATATTATTGCCATGGTCCCACTTCTCAAGTACCAAACTATCTTCCCTTATTGTTGAAACACAGTATCTAATGTCCCCAACTGAGGTTTCTCTTCAGTTACAATTCGGTCTGTAGTCAGCTGGCCCCGGACAGGAAACAACGTGGGAAATGGTAACAATAGAAGAAAAGCTACTTGTCTCTTGTTATCCAAGAAGCAGAGAAAAAGCAGGAAGAGCCAGGAAGGGAGAGGTGTTCCTCCAGATTACAATCTGTTGTGGACTGAGGGGACAAGTTGTCGCCTCAAAGCTTCATGCAGTTATGAGGAAGATTAATTCATGATCCAGTGCTGGGAATATGGGTGTGAGTGCTGTTGGGATTATGAGTTTGAGTGCAGACAGACTTCATTTTTATTGCTATTGTTGCCACTCCTCCTCCTCTTTTCTCTTGCCTTTTGCTGTTTTCCACCACTAGAAACTGCTGCCCTCTTCCACGTTCTATTCTGACTTCGAGTCAACCAAGTATGGACTGAAACCTCCACTAACTGTGAGCTACATAAACCTTTCCTTCCTTTGCCTTGAGTGTCAGGTATGTTATCCCAGCAATGAAAGAAGAGCGACTGAGACACATTCCAATGACCTGTCTCTTCTGACCAGACCACACCTCCCAGTAGCAGGAAAGCCCTCATGTCCTTTATTTCATCCTCTTCTGAAATACCTGTGTCTAAATGGCCCTTGGGGTGCTTGGGGTACATGCAGATATAGACCATTATGAAATATAACAAAAAGTATGCGTCTTTTGTAAACGGGAAGTTAACCTAGAGATGAAAGGAGAAGCGTAAGTAAAAAGAATGTTTTATGTACTTACAACTATTCTCCAAAGTGATTGTAATCAATAATTACTGCAAACACATACCAACAAAATTTAAAAAGGAAAGCCAATTTAGAAATGAACTAAGACAAACCTAAATTTCTTATAAAGTTGGAGGCAATTGAGAGATTCAAGGTCTAAGTAGTGGTTAATACAATGGAGCACAAGTTGGAGACAAAGTTGAAGAAATCTTAAGACAGATTTGAAGAAAGAAGAATTTTAAGAAATGTATTTGGTATAGTATAACCTTCTCTATAAAATAATGAACAGTACATTGTAGGCCCTTGCTATGGCATGTGTGTAGATATCCTAAAAGCCTCATGCAATCACAGGTGGGAATTTTTTCAGAGGCAGCTGAATCTGGAGTGTAGGATGCTGGAATTAAAGGTGGGTGATTACTAAATCAGTCTACTGGCTGGCCAGACACTGAGCTTGCCCCAGTAGCATGATAGAATATAAAATAGGCAGAATGAGGTTTCTAAGTTTTCTTGCTTAGCTGCATTCTCTCTGGCATGAACTCTTTTCCTCTACAATGCTTTAGAACCAGATTATAGGCTGAAACCTCTATCCACTGGGAGGCAAAAAACATTTTCTTCTTTAAATTTGGGTGTTGGTTAGTTTGTTTCAGCAATGAGAAAAGTAACAAAGATGGGACTTTGGGCCAATATTATACGATATCAGATTGTGCATCTACATTTCTGCAGGACTGTAGAGATTTATGTACTTACAGATGTATATGATGAGAGAGACTACAGATCAGTTCTGATGGTTGTGTTCTTTTTTAGTGTGTGCATTTAGTACAGGGTTTACAGAGTCTCACTACACAGGTTGGACTCAATCTTGTTTTCAGTCTCCCAAGCTCTGAGATTACAGCGACATGCCACCATGCCCAGTCTCAGTCTGTCTCAGCAGGCCCCATGGGTGGGTCCAGCATAGCATGCAGGGAAATGAACCCTGGTCATTGTGCTCAGCCTAAGCAGGTGTTTCATTCCTCTCGGCTATCTGGCTGGCCCTTGATTGTGTTGTTATAAGCCAAACTTTCAGTGTTTAGTCACTTCCCTTAAAGATGGGCTCCTTATTCATCCATTTAATGTCACCCTGCTGCACTCAAGGGATGTTAGACCCAGAGTGAAGACCCTGGTCACAAGTTGCTCCAGTTTATCACACTACTGGGCATTTTTCCTGTTTGTGTGGTGTAGGAAGCAGAATATGATCAAATCATAAAGAGTGTGTTTTCTTAAACTGTAGTATTATGTTGTGGCAGAAAAGTGCTGTTTGTCAATATAGTACACTCCTATAGTCAAAGAGTAATGACCTTCTTTCTGTTACATTATGCCATGGAGAAGGAATGTAGGCCAATGCGTACAATTATGTGTGGGTCTTTATGTGCTTGGATGTTAAAAAGATCTCCACAAAAGTTTTGCTTTAATTTTCCATGCTTTGGTGGCCCTGAAAATGAAGTGCTGTGGGTAGCATTACCAAAGATGAACGGAGCTGTGTAAGCCACAAATATTCCTTATTTTTTATATTTCTGAAATTCCAGCATTAACTTGTTGCAACAGATAAAATAGTTTTTCTAATAAATTATTCAATTAATATCATCCCTTTATACTTATACCTGAAAATCAATAAAATTTTATGTTAACTTTCTGATTTCATCATGTTTTTATTTTCAATTTGCCTTATTATAAATGCCATCTGAAAAGCCAGAAATATCCACCATATTCTGACTATGTCAGTATTTTAATTCTCTACCAGAATTCTTTTTTCTATTCAAGTTATTTTGAACTTATTTTCTTTTATGTAATTACAGATCTCAAAAATGAAACAAAAACATTGGATTCATTTCCTTTTTATTGGAAACTATTTTTGTTGCACTTCAAATTTACATTTTCCCTGAATTAATTTCTTCCTCAAAGTGCACCATAGATACTGATTTTCTTGTTATCTTTCATCTATCCAGTGCAGCTCTTCAAGTCATTCTTTTCACTTGGGATTAATTAAGAAACTAATTTCAGCCTTTAAATTTAATGATTGTATTTTTTAAAAACTCAAACGGAAGTTAAATTTAGTCAAGGAAATCATCAAAGATAACCTAATATTAAACCACATTTTCACTAGTACTACTTTCAAATATCTTTTCCATTAAATATAAATCATAGTCCTTATTTTGCTTTTCCTTTTCTTTTAATCTACTCTGAGTTTTCAGTGCCACTGTTAGTGTAGTTGCTTCACTTACACAACAAAATCTTAACATCTCTTGAGTTTCTAAATTAAAATTTCTTTTGTATATCCTAAGATTTATATTGTATTTGTAACTCTGCTTTCTTATATCATTTACACCTATATCTGTTTTTCAATTATTCGTGATTCTGACTGATATTGTTTTCATTACTTATCTAGTGTAGATTTCTGTCTTCCAGTGTCTGTATTCTGTTAAAAATGTTTCAATGATCAATATAATTTATTTCATGCAATCTTTTTGTAACTGTACAATAAAGTGCTCTTTCTAAATGATCTTTTTCTCATTCATTTCACTAGCACCTAGTTATTTCACCTTAAGTTCTTTTTATTAGAACTTCAATAGCACACATTTCATAATGTCTCTTACATCAGCTATCCCAAACAAAGTGCTTCATTATATGTGGTCTTATTCTGACATGCAGATGTTCCAAGGATGAAATGTTGCCTTTTAACATTCATTGTAATAATTCTAGTCTTTGCTATTCTAAAGTGAATTCCATTAAATTCACATTTTGTAAGTAGCTATGATAATCCTGGTAACTGGTATAAATGTCAAAATCTTTGCACATATATTAATATTCATAATATACATACAAAAGATTTAATGATGTTTATTGCATTACAAGGGGCTCTTCAACTGGAATAGTCAGTGCTGAGCATTTAAAATGCACAGAAGTTCTGTTCCATGACGATGACAATTGTACTAAGAGTCTAACTCAGGAGTCAGGCTCTCCAGATTCAAGTCCTGCTTCCAAATGTGCCGATATGATAAGTTAGGCATGAGCATAAATGTAGTAATGGATTTGCTCAGGTATCCATAGTAACCTCATAGCAAGCTATCAGTGATTTCTAGGCTTCCATATGCATAATCTTTATGCAATGACCTTTACAAGGATCAGGTTGGATTTGTTTCATCAAATACTAGTTTTTTGTTTTGTCTTGTTTCATATTTGTTCCCTTTTGGGCTTTATAACACCAGTAAGAGAATGGCTGAATGAGTGGGTGGGCAATTCATTATGTTGCATGCAATTTTGTGTAAAATTTAACTAAAACAAATAAACCAGCACACTGGCCTGTAAAATACAACTCTCCATTTCTGCTTGTGTAACAAAATACCACAGACTGAATAATTTCTAAAGTACAAAAATTTGTTTATCACATTTCTGGAAGCTGGGAAGTCAGTGCACCAGCAGCTTTGATGTCCTGTGACTCACTCTGCTTCCAAAATGGCATTGTTAGAGGGTTGTTGGATCTACATAGTGTGCTGATGTGTGTATTGGGTCTGTGCTATGTAGAGTGTCTTGAATTTTAAATCCTTCTTTGGAAGATATGGAGAAAGTTCGCTAAAGTAAATTCAGAGTTCCAACTTGCAGATTCAACAATCCAGTTTGTAGGGAGTGAGGTGGGCTATGATTTTAAGCAAGTATTTTATTAAGGGCAACAAACTTCTCAAGAAGGGTGGCTGGGCAGGCAACTTGATGAAGGGCTGAGTGCCTGGTGAGAGCTAGGCTAGGTTAATGGAAAGCATAGTTTGCATTTAGAAAAGTCACATACAGGCCATCAGAGTGATTCCTGATATCGGTTTCTCTTTTGATTTCTTTGAATTTAAGTCATAGTCAACAGGACTTCCTTCCAGCTAGTGGAGTCTCCACCCTTGCAGTAAGAGGGGGAGTTTCAAAATTCTTCAGTCTAACCAGGACCAGCATGTAGGCAGAAGCTCACAAGAAGCTGTCAAACCACATACAAATGCAAATAATGTGCTCGAATGGGCTTATATGTCACCATAAAGTAACTTGCAGCTAGTGCCCCATCAGTTGACTGTGTGGGATTCGAAGGTGCTCTACTGGTTAAAAGTGGGGCTTTGCCAGAGGTTAGGCAGTGTTTTTCTCCAGAGGCCTGTAAACCACAAATATAGAAACCTAGACCTCACTACTTCTTAGACTTTGCTCTTAGGAACTTGTTACTAGCTTCTCTGATCCACCTCATTCCTGGCCACATACCTACTTTGTTAGCACCTTATTGGCACATCCTTTGGAGCAGTAAACACTGGATCCTCTTATGGCAGAAGTGACAAAAATGCCAGCTTACTTCCTCAAGCCCTGTAATAAAGGCACCAGCTTATTAGTGAGGGTCAAGCCCTTGAGGTCTAATTGCTTCCTAAAAGGTCCCAGCACTTAATCCTGTTGTACTGGAGATTAAGTTTCATAAGAATTCTGGAGGGACTTGGGCAATCAGACCATTTCATCTGTCAGGATTTTGGGAAAGCATTTTGTAACCAATAGGAGATGGATTTTCTTACATTATCTTCTCCTAGGTCCTTGGGATATTTGTGGTCTTTCTTAGCTTCTGTGATAAACATCGAAGGTTATACTAGGTGATCGCTGATGCAGCAGTGTGCATATTAACACGCCTGAGGTCAAAGCAGCAGTTGCCATTGCTTCAGATGTTTTTCCTTCTACCAACTTACAAGGAGGCTTGCAAACTAGAGGGGAAGATTTGTAATATTTGTCAGCTTCTGTAGTACAAGTAGCCTGCCAAACCTGATTTAAAGCTGTCACTTCTTTAACAAATGACTATGGCTTTCCTGGGCATTTACATGTGAACTGGAGGAGCATGCTCAGAGCTGGTTCTTTCCCAGTTTCCTTCTTTGTACAGGCTCTTGGGAAATTTTATTAACAAGAACAAGGATGAAGTTTCCCATACTGTCAGCTTCATCTTCTGTAATTTTTCAAGGATCAAGATAAAAAATAACTTTGGGGCAACAGATATTAAAAGTTTATTGTTTAGACCTTTCCCAGTTTCTTTCCTTGCAAAGCCTATGGCATGATTTTAGAACAACATAAAAAAGCATTGTATTTTTGAAGAGTTTGCAAATAAGCAGTGGGGTATGGAGTCAAGGGCTGTCCAAATTTTTCTTCCCCTTTGGGCTACAGCAAGCACATGGAGAGACAATATGTGTGGAGAAGTTAGAGGCCTTTAATTCATCATTTGAATCAGAGCTTGGCCTTTACTCTTCAATATGGCTACAGTTCTCTCTTAAGCATTCAGAGGAAAACTTTCGAACAATTAAAGTGCAATTTAGTGCATCGCAGCTGTCTGGATTTTCGCACTGCCTTCTTTAGGTGATTTGCTTTTAAGTTCCCTTGACCCATTTATAGTTTGCATCGATTAAATCTGGACAGGATGGGAGTGGATGATAACAAAACGTAATTATTATTTTCTATTGATAACAATATGAAACTATAATAGCAAAAATTGATTCATCACATTGGCTCAATTACCTCACTTATAGTGGGGAGGTTGCAATCCTTTCTATAAAGGAAATGCAGTTGTCCCATAGTATCCCCAGAGGACTACTTCTGCATGCTCAAATCCCTTATATAAATTGTCACAGTGCTTATATAATGACTATCCACAGCCTTTTGTCTACTAGGCGATTACCTGTCATACCCAGTACAACATAAATGCTGTGCAAAGAGAGGTCAGGCTAAATTGTTTAGCTGATGATAAATTTAAAAAGTCTGTTTATGTTGAAGACAAAAAAAAAAACTTCAGTATTTTTTTCGTTGTTGTTTTTTGCTTTTGTTTGTTTTATGCTCTTTAAAATAAAAGATAATCAAAATTTAAAAAAAACACAGAACACAAGGAGTGCCAAAAGACTTCTCAGTGTATCGAACAGCAGCTGAAGAAGGGGAAATTAGTGCTAAAATCTACAAGAAAAATATGATACTGTTCTTCGATTTTTTTAATAGCTGACTGATTCCTCCTATTCATAAACTTCAGGTGTTGCGTAGCAGTTTCATTTGTTATGGATTCACTTGTGTATCTGAATCCCACAATTGTGCCCCTGATGTTTTGCTCACTCCATTTTCAGCAATGGAGCTCAAAACCAGTTTGCTCACTGAAGGGCTGAGGGAATAATACACAGATAAATTCATGCTGTTTCTCCTGTCTATGTAATATCTTCTTCAAATAATGGAGAGTACTGGGGCCAGTTGCCTTTCTAATCTTTGTGATAGCCCAATTAAATTAATTAAGTGAATATTGCTTCATATAAAGGGGAAGTGAGGTAGAAGAGGTACATCTTCCTCAGTGTCCCCAATGTCCATATAAGGAAGCCAATCATCTCTTTGGGAATCTCTTGTTAGGGTTAATCTGCCCTGACCAAGGAAATAGGATGCAAATGAAATGAGGGAAGTTGAGAAACAACATGTTGTCATACTATATTGCTACTCTTTTGAAACTAATTTTATAAAATGAACATAGTAACTTCAACTCCAATTCCATTTAATGTGAAAATTATCTACTTATAACTTGTATAGCTCAGAAAAAAATCAGGAAAATATTTTATGGGTGATAAAAGAGAAAATGAATAAAAGCTTAACTTTTAAGCTTTTGATATGTTACATAAATCTTCAGGGAAAATACTTCAGAATTTAAAGACAAATTTTATATCCTGTGGTTTTTAACATGGATCAAAGATGATGTCTCTGTTACTTTTCTCTCATTGTTGCTGGGACAAAATACCTGACACCCAAAATCAAAGAAGGAAGGATTTATTTAACTCACAGTTTGTAGAAGTTTCAGTGCACACTCAGCTGGCTCTATGGCAGAGTGGCACACAGCAGATGGTAGCAGTTCATGGTAGCAGAAATCAGCAAAACAGCAAAGGTAGGAGAGGTAACAGAGAGCAAGCCTTTCTCTTTTTCTTTTATAGCATTCAGTCTATCCACCCCATGATTCACAGAGCACCACACCTATAATCCTAGCATTGGATCATGAATTAATCACAAACTCCAGAAACCTGCTCCATGACTGCATGAGGCCTTGGGGAGACATTTAAACACAAAACATAACAGATGGCAAATATTTATATTGGCATGAAGATAATTATAAAGCAATATATCAACAAGCACATAATTACTGTTATTATCTAATGGAAGCAGATTTTACCATCCCAAAATGTACTCTTGGCACATTGATTATTTTGAGCTATAAGTAATTGAGAAGAAACATGCACAAAATCTCTCTGGACTCCCACATTTGCATATAGCAGAACACATTTATTTATTTATATTTTTAATATAATAATTTAAAGTTCTTATTTTAAACATTCATTGTAGCTTTTTATTTTATTTACTTTAGAGAGACAGAAATAGCAGTGAGGAAGTTTCAAAACAGGTTAGTAGGACAGTTACAATAAGTAATACATTGCATATTGTTGTCTTTGATGTAGCTATTCAGAGTACAAGATGCAGACATGATATCTTGTCTAAACAGTATTGGTACAAATAATTCTTCTCAGTGAGCTAAGAGAAAGTAGCTGTATATCTGTCCTATCTATTTTTTGTTCACTTCAAAATGGTCCTTCGTTTATATACCATTGTTTGTTTTGTTTTGTCAGAGGTGGGTGTTCCACTTCCATTCAATATTGTAGGTACATGAATTCAGCAAAATAACACAATATAGTCCAATAGTCCGTGATAGTAGTGAGTTGTCAACAGAACTGGCCATGTCAGAAGTTGTTGACTTGAGACTTTTACAGCTCATGTTAATATAGCTTCACTTTTTATAACTCGTTAGACTTTTCTGCTTTCTGAGTATATTCTGAGGGGACTTAACTGACCTTGTCAGATACAAAAGTTACAATTTTTGTTATACAAGACATAAAATTTAAAGGGGTCATCATTTACTCATTCTACCAGGAAAGACAGAAGATAAACATTGGAAGCAATTCTACCTCCTCATTAACACAGAGGTAGCACTAGAGGAATTTGCCTTCCTACGTTATTCAGCCTACCATAGAAATTTAGAATCCTTTACTTTTACCTTGTCATTTTCAGAAATGTACTGTTCTTTTGTTAAGGTGTTTTTGTAATCCTAGGTTTTAATAAATCCTTTGAGTTGCTGACCTCAGAGGTTCTTGCATATACATGCATCAGTGTACATATTAATAAACTTTTTAAAATTTGTCTCCTATCAACCTAATTTACAGGATCCCAATGAGCATAACTAGAGGAAAAGGAAAAAATACTTCTTTACATAATTGTGCCTATACAGTTACCTAGAGTACATAATGAGTAACTTTCTGCCCTATTTGGAATGGGTTAGCTCACATCTCACAATTAGAGCAGCCTTACACAGTTCTGCAATATCCAGCCAACATCATCTTATAAATCGGTGATATATTCCTTAGATACATGAATGCTTTTTTCCACTCTCAGTCGTGCAAATCAATTTTCAGGAGTCACTCTGAGCAATTTGACTGCATCTTAAGAGGTTAAAACTCTTCTGGTAAAATGCTGATTTATTGGTTTCAAAATGGAAATGCAAATTCTAAGTGCTGGACAAGAAAAACTAGGATAGAGGAAGTGGATGGCCTTTAGGCCTCCCTTGAGATTCCATATAGGGCGCTGTAATCCCAAGCTCAAGGGAGGAATTGGCCTTTTTGGACTTTTGGGTACTGGAAATGCAAATTATGACCTCGTGCTTGTCAGGGAAGTGCTGTGTCACTTGGCCAGGCCTGGCCTCTAAGACGTTAAACAATCACTGCTGCTTCAAATTGCAAAGTATTGATGGGGCTTTGAGAGAAAAATCAGAGCATTTTAGTCTGTGTAAGTGGTTCTCCCTGGGACAAAAGTACATGTGTGTGTGTGTGTGTGTGTGTGTGTGTGTGTGTGTGTGTGTGTGTGTGTGCTGTGAACCTGTACGATAAACTAGCACTGCATGAGTATGCTTAATTCATACTACTTGTCTGCATTATTTATTATTTGCTCAAATTCTACCTATTCTCAACATTCTACTATATGCAGCAAACAGTTCACTCTCCTGTCATGACATGCACCTGCAGGTGATATTGCATACAGACTTCTGTTTTGTTTTGTTTTTCTTAGTTTTGAATTTTTTATTCATTTTAATAAGAAAAAAGATAAAATAGTAATGAAAGTTTCAAAACAGATTAGTAGGACAGTTATAATAATCATTACATTGCATGTTGTTATCTTCATAGTAGTTATTCAGAGGACAATATGCAGACATATTTTGTCTAAACAGTATTAGTACAGACCTTTTTCTCACTGAAGTAAGAGAAAGTAGCTGTATATCTATCCTGTCTTGTTTACACATATATTATATATTTTTAACAGCAGAATAATCCTTCATTTATGTCCCACTTTTTTGTTTTGTTTTGTCAGGAGTGGATATTCATTCCACTACTATTAGAGAAACTGTATTTGGAGAAGTCTTTAAAGGACCTTTTCATAGTTGATGCCAGGCCAAATATTATAAGCACTTGAATTCAGCAAAATAACCCAATATAGTCCAGCAGTCCATAACAGTAATGAGTTAACAGCACAACTGGCAATTGTCTGAAGTTGTTGACTTGAGCCTTTTACAGCTTAGCATATTAATATAGCTTTACTTTTTATATCTTGTGGTTATACTTTTCTGCTGGATGGCTAAAACACAGTTAAAGCAAGACTCATATAACCAAAAATTGTAACTTTTGCTGTCTGATAATATCAGTCAAAGCCCCTCAGGATTTACCCTGGAACCATGTGCAACACCTTGTGGATCTTTTCAAAGCTCTTCCATTTTCACCATGCTACGGTTGGGTCGAGTTTTCCTTCCAAAGCTTCATGCAGTCATGGAGAAGACTTCTAGAGTTTGTTATTGACTTATGATCCATGATCCAAATATGGGATTATGTGTGTGAGTGCTACACAAGGATGGGGTGTATAGCCTGAGTGCAACTTAAAGGAGATAGACTTCCTCTGTGTAGCCATTATTGCTGTTTCTCCTCCTTTTTACTGTTGCTGTTTTGCTTCATGAACAGCTGCCTCTGCATTGTGCTAGTCTACTTGGAGCCAGCTGAGTATGGCCAGAAACCTCCACTAACTGTGAGCTAAATAAACCTTTCCTTCTTTCATTTTGAGTGGTGCATATTTGTCTTAGAAATGAGAGAAGTGTAACTGAGACACTAACTTTTGCATGTGTGTGTGCAGGATCTCATTACACAGCTCAAACTCTCAGTGATCCTCTTGTTTTCAGCCTCCTCAATGCTGGGATTACAAGCATACATGGCCATACCCAGACTCAGTAGGCAGCCCAGCGCACCCGGGGTGGGACCAGCATGACTTGAGGTGCCAGGGATTGAACCCCAGTCCATGTGTTTGCCTAAGAAAGCACCTAGTCCACTGAGCAATGTTTCCTGAACTTCTAACTTATTTTCTATTAGGTAAATACTGCCTAATAATTTTGGAATATTCAAATTTGAGTTAGTATCTTTTAAAGATTTCTAAAAATAATCTCAAAATAGAGTAACATCTGCTTACTTAACAGTCCTTAATGAGCTAGGAGCCAGCAGAGGCCTCAAGCATGCCACACTCTGTTGATGGGTCACAGTGATCATGTTGTCATTTTATTCTGATGGAAGTGCTCTTTTTTTTTTTTTGCTTATGTTAAAATTTCTTGCTTTTCAAAACTCAGTTCACATATTATCTCTGCCCCTTGAGAGTGTTTGGTCTTCTACTTAAGTAGCCCTCATGTGTATACTTTGTTGTATTCTGCATTTATGTTCTTTTCTACTGAACTGTTCATTTGCTAAGGAAAGGGTTTTATTTTGTTAATTATTGTGTTCTACACATTAAGAAAAACATTTGTTGTTCTTAATGGGGCCACATGAGTGTATATTGAGTAAAAGAATAAATGGTGCTTAAGGATGGAAAAGAAAATGTGGTTGGAGGGCAGGACACTGGTCAGCATGGTGCTTCATTTCAGTGCCATTCTGTTCTTAAGCATTTCAGTTCATGACCCAATAATGAGCACCTGCAAATAGATATTTCTAGTATTCTAAATAATGCTGTATTCCTGTGCTCTGAAAGTTAAATTCCTCAGAGAGAAAAATAATTGAATACATAAGATTTAGAATTCCATCAATATTCATAGTACTTCATTAGCGCTAGAAATACACAAGCTGAGTATTCGAATCCACTTTTGAGAAATATGTTGTCTAAATGGTTTTGGCAAACATAAGATAGTTTTAAAACACATTAATAGGACAGCTGCAATAATTAATACAATGCAAATAGTTGTTCAGAGTACAAGATGTAGACATGATAACTTTTCTAAACACTTTTAATACAAATACTTCTCATTGAACTAATAAAAAGTAGTTATATGTATAGTCTAATAATCCATAATAGTGCTGGGTTATCAGCAGAAATGGAAAAGTCAGAAGCTGTTGACTTGAGCCTTTTACAGCTCAGTGTATTAATCTGGCTTTACATTTTATATCTTGTGATTAAACTTTTCTGATAGATAGTTAAGACCAAGTAAAAGCAAGACCTATATAACAAAATATGTAACTTTTGCATTTGACAAGGTCAGTCATATCCCTTTAGAATTTACCTTGAAACCATGCACAGTATTTTTTAGATCTTTTGTCAGTTTCAGCTTTCTGGATGAGTTGCAGCCATTGTTTGGGCAGTTTGCTCTCTGTGAAAGGCTGAAAGAATGCTTTATCTCTGTGACTCTCTTCAGGCACACTATACATCATCAGTCCCTTGCCTCTGTGGTTCCCATAATCTTCTTGAACAGAAACTTTGGGACACCACTGAGTTATAGGGTGTCACAGTACAGGTTCTCTTATGTCCTGAGTTTCCACTGACCTAGAGAAGTTAGAGCCAAAATAATGACTATTTTTGTAGCCCTTCTTTTTCTCTAAATTTTTGATCTGGAAACTAAACTTAACAATCCTCCAGAAGAGAAGCTTTGTGATGCTATTGCTCTATAACATAGGCACTTGAGCTTAACATTACTGTCTTTCTGAAAATCAAATATCTTAAACATAGCATGAAACTGGTATTTTCCATCAGTCATTGATATTCTAGTAAATTTCTGTAGAATGCGATTAAAAATAATTACACATTTTAAAATAGAAATTTAGAAATTTAACCATATACAAAATTGTAGTGGATCATTGCTGTGGAATTTTTCCTTGTCTCTTATTGTCATATATACTCCTTTTTAAAAAAGAAAAAACAAACAAACAAACAAACAAAAAACCCAAACATTTACTTGAGAATACACCTACTGACAAAGAGAAGTCCAGGTCCTGATGGATTCACTGCTGAATTCTACAAGAAATTTACAGAAAATATAATCTCAATACTCCTTAAAATCTTCACTGAAATTGGAAAGGAAATAATACTTCCAAAATCATTCCTGGAGGCAAGTATTATACTGATACTAAAACTAGTGAAAGATGGAACTTAAAAAGAGAACTTCAGGCCCATCTCTCTCATGAACATAGATGTAAACATCCTCAATAAAATCCTAGCTAATAAAATACAGTGGATCATTAAGAAGATTATACACCATGACCAGGTGGGATTTATGCCATGACATACACAAATCTATATATGCAATACACTATATCAATAGAGCTAAATCCAAAAACCACATAATCATCTCAATTGATGTAGAAAAATTTTTGATAAGTCTAACATTGATTCATGTCCAAAGTCCTATAGAAAATTAGAATACCTCAGTCTAATAAAAGCCATTTATGACAATCCAACAGCTAACATAATTCTAAATGGGGAAAAACTGAGGGCTTTTACTCTCAGATTTGGTAGAAGACAAGGATGTCCTCTATCACCACTCCTGTTCAATATAGTTCTGGAATCAGTAGCTAGAACCATCAGATAAGAGAGAGAAATAAAAGAAATAAGAGTATGTAAAGAAGAAGTGAAACTATCATTATTTGCAGATGACATGATAATCTACTTGGAAGATGGAAAAAACTCCACCAAGAAGCTACTAGAATTAATATGCAAATTCACTAATATAGCAGGATACAAAGTCAACACCCAAAAATCATTAGCATTCTTCTATACAGACAACAAACACACTGAGAAAGAAATTAGAGAAACAACATCTTTTGTAATAGCACTGAGAAAATGAAATATTTAGGAACTTATCTAACTAAAGAAGTAAAAGATCTATTCAATGAAAACTACAGTACTCTGAAAAAAAGAGATGATAGAGGATTTCAGAAAATGGAAAAATATTCCCTGCTGCTGGATAGGAAGAACCAACATTGTGAAGACGGCTATACTCCCAAAATTATTGTACAGATTTAATGAAATCCCTATCAAAATATCACCAACATACTTTTCAGACCTAGAGAAATCATTCCTAAAGTTTACTTGGAACTGGAAAAGACCTAGAATAGCAAAAATAATCCTGGACAACAAAGAATTTCCAGTTTTATTAAATCTACCACTATACCTCTCTCATGGTGATTAATGGAAGACAACTTGATGTTTTGGGTATCAAACTCCAATGCGATGTCAAGTTGAATGTTATTCTGCATGAGTTCATGCACTTTAATATCTTTAATTCTGTATTGCTATTAACAGGTGCTAGAAGAAAATTCTTATTTTTTGATAATTATATTCTACTATAGTTTTAGTGAAACAATTAATTCTATTCTTCATAATCATCTTTTATTTTGTGCAATGTCGGGTATCTATTTGTTAATCATTCTTGTGATAATCAATTTAGTTCTTTTTGAGATAATCTATATGAAATCACAAATAACTCATCTCACATAGATATCTCTGCTCTTCTTAAGAAAGTCAGACTTTATTACGTCATTTTCAAGTTGGATTCCTATTGTTCTTTACTTTCAATAAAATTGATTAACTGAAAAACTTTATTAAAATACCTACACAATGATTTCATTGTGCATTCAGGTTTCCTGAAACACTTGTGAAAGTGATTGTGGGCATCGCCAGCCGTTAGCTGCGGGTAAGACATTTGGTGGAATCAGATTGAATAATCAAAGACACAGTGGGCATTTAATAGAAAGTATTAACTTCGCAGTTATTAGAAAAGATCAATTCTACTTAGGAGGGGAAACCCCTGAGGTTGATTAGATGAAGAGAGCAATAGATGGGAGAAACATAATACCTTATAACTGTCTTCTGTCAGTGACTATATCAGGTTGGAGTTTTTCTCTGTGCTATGCATTATGTATGCAGATGTGACCCAGGGGTTAGTGAACACATGGAATGATGAATTGTAGATCAATGAGAAAAGGGCTAGATCTGTGATTATAATTCTTGATGTGTGCTGTGAAAGATAAGAGGGACCTATGATATAAAATGGGGATGTCTGTATGACTTTTTTTATAAAGGCGTTATTACTTGGTGGTGTGAAACCTACCTCCTAAAGTCCACCGAGTCTTTCGTTTTTTCACTTTCAAATTCTGAGACAATGAATAAATGATCTAATTTCTTATTCATCATTTGTCATCCACGTAGTGAAAATAATATAGGATTTATTTCCATACACTATAAATATTCTTCTTTCTTGTAAGTTGAAAGAATTAAATGTATGTCAATTTTTAAAGCAGTGACTGAGAATGGAGTATCATTCTTAACAAATATCAGTTATATTAATTTGAATGAGCTGCTTTGTCCTCTGTAGCAGATTGAAATACAGTTTATGATGATGTTTCTAGGAATGCTGTTTTATTAATTTGGATGTATCAAGATGAAGTCCACAACACATAGCAAAGCTTTAAGCCCAGTGTTCCTTTGTTAATCATACAGAGACATCACTAAGTATATTGCTAGTCAATGATGCACAATAAGTTCAAATTAAGACATTATTTATCTATTTAAATATTTTGCCACTCTGAGGATGAAACCTGGGGCCTCACACATGTTAGGAGACCATGCTATCGTGGAAATACACCTCCAGGCATCACAGTTTTGTTTTCCATTCTTACAAGTCAATCTCACTGAGAAGACTAATTGTATCTGCTTTTATGGTGGGAGAATCTTACCAATACTGGATGGAAAGATTGTTATGGTTCCATTGTATCTAATACAAGTAGATAATTATTCTCGAAAGCACTAATTGATTTATCATATTTAATTGGCAGTATGGAAATTTGACTCACAAGAAAAATGTCTACATTTGAAAGTATACACAATGGGGCCCGGCGGGATGGCTCAGTGGTCTAAAAGCACCTGCTTGGGAAAGTTTGGGCGGCTTCAGGAACCTCGGTTCGATCCCCGGCACCACATGCTGTGCTAGCCCTGCCCTGGGGCCGGGCTGAGCCGGCTATAAAAATAAAATAAATAAACAGAAAGTATACACAAAATGCAAAATTTTAAGACTGCCTCTCTCCCCCAAAGTAATAGTTAAGAGGCTTAGGAAGCATTTCTTTGAAACTCATAGCAAGCTGGAATTTGGATCAAGGTGCTGAGTCATTAGAATAATTTTTTCTTCAGTTTTTTTTCTTCTAAGAATCTTTGCATACAGATAACCTCAGGTGAGTTTTTCTTAGCATCTCCTACTCTGCACATTAAGTATAATTAAAGGACTAATTTGCTTCCATAGTAAGCTTTTCCTCTTGAACAGTTCTCAGTCTTGCAGATCCTTCGGAAGCACATGCTAGAGAGACACATGTCTTTCTAGGCTGTTCAGTTTATACGCTACAGTGTCCTTTTCTGGAAGGACCCTGAGTGTCCAAGAGAAGAGTGCCTGCCTATGTGGAAGTCCTCTCTGTGCTCTAGGGAGTCTTCACGCACCATTCACCAGAGAATCAACTGATAGTGTTCATTTTAGGCTACCTAACAAGTCTTTTCCTTCTGAGGGCCTCAGAATGTGTACGTTTATTTCCTTGCATTTTGATCTCACATTCTTTAAACTCCCATGGCAGAGCTTGTACAGACAGCCTGTATGATTGATTTATTTATTGGCTTATATCAATTGCAAAACAGATTTGAGTATTCTAATGGAATATGCTTAGTAACTTCCGAGAAAAATAAACGAAATAACAGAATATATTATAAGAACAGTCAACTAAATGTGATGATGCCTAATGAACTCTTTTCAGACTAGATGGGCCAGTCACTTTAGCAAGACTCAATAAAGGCATTTATTAAGGCAGTATTGTTTATACTTTTATTCATTATTAGAAGTCCAACACACTATCCATTGTGCAACAGAGCCACGTTTGTTTATACTTTTAATGACAGTGATTACCAGTGGAAGTTAATTTACTACCTTTGTACCCACTGAAATTAAAGGGAAAAAATAACCAACAGAATTGAAGTTCACATTGATCATAGATTATATATACAATCCTCTTTATCTTTCCACCTAACTTTCCTATCTTTCTCTTCCTGCTATTTATTTTCTATTCAGAATTTTATTTTGAGATTAGTATCCAAGATGTGATTTATAACGTAGAAATGTTAATAAATGTCAAAGTTCTGGCCAGAAACAGTATTTCTCAGTATTTCTGTAAACACTGAGACAGAGAAGGGCAAGCAGATGAGTGATATTGGGACCCAAAGGAAAGTGTACTGTCTTGTATTAGTAAAACCAGATTTAGGCTTCAGGGGAAGGTAACTGAAGGGGGCACCCTTGGATCTGGACAAGATGTGTTAGGATGGAAGCCACTTTTGATTCAACAGCCTAGGTGGACATGTGAAGCAAAAGAGATTTGTTGAGTATGGTAGAGGGAAAAATGAGAGGGAGGAAATGTTCAGAATACTTTTAGGGAATTGATAGATGGGTTAAGCCAGGAAATGTTAATTGTGTAATGGGAAATGAGGATATGGGATAAGTGAGCAGGTGGATGAATCAATGAATTATAAACCTTGCTTTCATGGCTTACAATTCTATTAATAAGAGTACATTATTAATAATTACTCTCAGGAATTAGACTGAACATAAAGGCAGAGAATAATGGTAAAAGATAGTGATACCTGAATCAAAATGATAGTAATTATCTAGATGTACATAATAAAAGCCTTTAGTGTATAATCAAAAGTCGTAGTGAAGGAGAAAGTTAATAAAAGTATCAAAGAAGATTAAATATAAGTGTATTTCAAGAATCATTTATGTGTATATTAAGATCATTAATATGGACAAGAAGATTAATCTGGAGAACTGACAGGGAGCCTGAGGTTGAATCTTTAATACAGTTTTAGCTGATGTCTCCACAAAGTCTCGTGTGTTCAGAGGTTGAGGTTTTGTGCCATTGATAAAGAAATGACTAAGACATATTTTGGTACCAAGAATGGGGTTGTTTCTGTAACATTTCTTTTCCAGGTGATTCAGAAGCCTTTGGAAGAGTTTAAAATGTTTGAAAATTCTTGCTATAGAAGCCCTAGAATATCACAAACCAAGTTTAGCTGAGTTTCTGATTGGAGTTCATATGATCACAATGCTGATCAAAAAACAGTAAAGACCTGATTCAATAGTTTTCAGTAAGGATCATGGATACCTCTGGCAGTAGAACTCTAACCCATGGATGTTACACACTGGGAAATATTCTGTCTACATTTTGCTCATCTCCTGAAACAGCAAAAGACTGAAATTGAAGGCAATGGGATAATCAGTGCGATGGAGAAAATTTCAATACCCTAATGTTCACACTATAGCATGCATCATGCTTGCAGCCTTCAGTGTGATTTCCACTGAAAAGCAGAGAAAACAGGATATATTTGAAAGAAACTAAATCTTAGTAAAGCCTATAACTTTAAAAAAAATGTGCATTTATATTTGTGAACAGCAGTGACGTTTATTCTCAAAATAAATTTTCTATCAAGTGAGATAGATAATGAATTCCACTTCTCACATTGTCCAGTTAAGAACTTTTTGCTCTAGCCGGGCATGGTGGCGCACGCCTGTAATCCCAGCACTCGGGAGGCTGAGGCAGGAGGATTGGTGCGAGTTCGAGACCAGCCTGGGCTACAAAAGTGAGCTCAAGGCCAGCCTCAACTGCATAGCGAGACCCTGTCTCAAAAAGACAAAAAAAAAAAAAAAAAAAAAAAAGAACTTTTTGCTCTGCTGGTGTCTATCCAAACCAGTTGTAGTATTAGTGACAAGGCAGTGTGCGAGTCCACTTTTCCACCATGTAACACACCCCTGTAACACATGGAGATGAACAAGAATCTTAAACCACTTTAAAAGCTAAACAAGCAAACAACAACCAAAACAACCTAAGTTTAAATTGCTGTTTTACTAAATTTCACTAATTAAATCTTATGTTTATTCACCCAGTATTTCTGTGTGTTCTTTGTGATAAGGACAGATTTGATGGTACTCTACCAATGCTACTCTTTCTATCCCAACATTACCTAACATTGTAAAGATTATGGGAATCACAAGATGAATTCCTAGATTTATATTTTTTATTTGCTCATCTGTACGTGACAAAATGGCAGTTAAAGGGTAGGGCAGTTTCATGAAGAAGAGATTAAGCAATGCCAGTGAAAATTTAGACTCAGACATTTCCAATGTTTGTAGCCTTCAGAAGTTTAATTCTTGGCTGGCAAGATAGCTCAGTGGACTAAGCGCCTGCTTAGCCAAGCACAACGACCTGAGTTTGATCCCTGCACCACAGGCCACAACAGCTCCACCCTGAGCATACTGAGACAGCCTGGGTGTGACGGTACATGCCTGTAATCCTGGCGCTGGGAAAGTTGAAAACAGGAGGATCACTATGAATTGGAGCTACGTAAGACCCTGTAACAAATACGTAAATTTAGGGGAAAAAAAGTTTATTTCTACTTTTTAAACTTTAATTTCCTCATTTTTCCAATGGACTCAATGATCTGTACCTTATAGAGGCTTTGTAGATATGTTAATTAAGCTAAAGGACCTAAAATAGCCTTTGTTTTTGAGACTGTCTATCCAAACCAGTTTCTCTATCTCTCTCTCTGTCTCTCTCTCTTTCTGCTATAAAGGCATGTGATAAACCAGAAAGATGTCACCCTTTAAAAGGTACATAGTGGCAAATTTTTTTTTAAAGTAAATGATGGAGAAGTAAAATTTTTCTTTGAAAAGATAGAATATAGTTCTAATAGAACATAGTTCTAAGGCACTCTGCTTGAGCAGGGCTAACAGGGCCACCTAGGGAATTGGTTGTCATTCATTCAGTTCAGTATGCTCATCCATTCAGACACATGGAAGCCCTTTTAGTCTTAATCTGAGGAATCTTGCTCCAGCTCAAATTGACAGTAGATGTTCGAGTCATTCACAACTTTCTATTTTAATTGGAAACAGGATGCCAGATTTATAAAGTCATGGAGCTCCTACCCAGATCGCAGAAAAAAGTCCTACAAGGACCCGTAGTGTAAGGCAGATGTGGTCATGGTCTTTTTGGGTCATCTCCCTGCCCAGCTCCTGCCTTCACTCTCTGCCTTCTGGCTGCTGTGACTTGAGTACAGCACTTAGCTGCTCTGAGATGATATTTTCTGCCTTGGATCCATCCAACTAGTCAAAATAAGCTTCTCTTTATTTAAATTGTGAATGTCAAATTTTTCATCCCAGTGATGAAAAAGTGACTAAGCCAATAGATACTTTCAATTAAATGTAGATGATAGACAAAGTATGAGTCTGAAGACTTTTAGTCAATCATCTAAGGCCACTCATTTAGATAAAAAGGTACCATTCAGTAGATAAAGTACATGTCTACTTTACTCATAGCACATTAAGCCTAGATGAAGAGGAAACACTGATGAACTATTTTAAAGAGATTTTTATATATGGATAGCTGAAAACATCTGAAGGCAATTTTTTTTTCAATCATGGGGAGTGCAATTGTGCTACTTCTATACTTCTAGTCCCAAAGTAATTATTTAAAAAACATTTGGATCTTACTGACTCACTGTACACTTAGTTATACAAATACGAAATGAAAATCCACTACTGAATTCTATTTATCAATACATTTTGCATTCATCATCTCCTTGCAATCCTTCTTCTTTGGATAATAAAACAAGTCACTACAATGTTGGCTCTTTTCAATGACCGCATTTCATTCTATGTGGAACCCCTTTTTTACTACCCATTTTTTTATTTCCTATTGTAACTAGCTTTCCTCTGTTGACTTTGCAGCACCAACTACTTAACAGAGGAAATAGTTAATTTGTTCCATGGTTTTCGGCTGGCTCATTCCACAGCAGACAAACACTGAGAGAACCCAGCAGAGGAAGGCTGTTCAGTCTGGGCAGTGGGGATGCAGAACAGAAAAACAGTGCCGATGAGGGAAGCACAGGAACTATTTAGACCTCCAAGGTCATGCCTCTGTGATCCTCCCAGACACATCCAGAAGTGTGCTTTACTAATTACCTCCTTGTCTCTCAAGCCCACCAAGTTAATAACATACCTTAGTGGTCACATTGTCACTTTTAAGTTGCAATATTTTTGGATAAAAGTTTTCAAGTCAAGTTTCATGAAAGGAAGCACGTATTAGGAACAGAAAAATCATTCCTGATTCAGATCTCTAATGGAATCCCAGGCTGAATCAGCAACACCTGAAGATTGTGCTGACATTCAAAAGTCCCTCAGTTTCCCACTTGGAAAATTTCAGTTTGAGGAACTTAAAAGCTGTCTGCCCATCAATCAGCTCCACAGACTCCTGTCAACAGCAGACATAGTGTACCCCTGAGTTTCCTGGACTCCCTTGTGGATAATCCACAGGCTGACCCCTAGAAGGACAACCATGCCTGATCATTTGCACCCCTTCTTAATATGATGAAAAGCTTAAGTCTCTGAAGTACAGAGACTCACATCAGCTGTCCCTTTTAGGGTTATTAAAAGTAACCCTGTCCTGATTATTAAGTCTTTTTTCCTCCTTTTTCAAACACAGGCTACTATTAAGCAAACTATATAAACTATTTTTGTTAAATGTAAGCAGTAGACAAGCTAAATACTTTCTCCAGAGATTGACCCTGTATCTCATAAACCTATACATGTCTAACACTGCTGAGCCAAAACCCTATAATTACTTTACTTGCCTATTGAGATCTTACTTTACCTGTTTTAGTTATTTTGGGGTACTATGCCTTACCATAAACCAGAAAATTGGATGAGAAATATTTACCAGTGTACCTTATCTCTGAGTTCTAGTTGTTGATGAAGGTTATAATAGAAGCTACTTTCCAGAAAATGACTCAGTCATACATGAGAGATCATCCTTTAAGAAGAAGAAATATTTTATATCTTGATTATGACTAGTTATAACCTGCTTAACTCCTATTTGGTCTTATAGTAAATCTTATGACAAATGGTTGTTTCTGGGGTACTATTATATTACTCATGGATTTCCAGAGAAAGAGATCCCATAGGGTAGATGATTGACAGCTAAATAGATACATGATAGATAGATAGATAGATAGATGGTACGTAGGCATATTGGTCTTAAGAAATTGGCTTATAAAATGTAAATATGCCTATAAGTAGGAAGCCTAATATCTATAGGGCAAGGTGGCTGTTTAGTTTTAAATAAGAGTTAATCTTGTAGATTTGATTTGAAAAGCTGAAAACACAGACAACAAACTTCTTCATTCTTCTATATTGCGCTAAGAGAATGTGTGTTTTCTTCTTTTTATTTTTTAGTTTTTTAATGTTGAGTCTCTGTTGTATTTATTTGTTTCTAAGGAGTGACTAATGAGACCATAATATACTACATACTTAGTCCTGGGATGACTAATCATGCGATGTCATCATGACTTGATTAAAATTTTCCAGAAGAAAAGTAAAGCAAATTTCTACATAGTTCTTCATGTATCACAGAAGTGTGTTTGGGTACTACAGATATTCCTTGTTTTATAACTGAGTTCCATTTCTGTGAATATGCTGTTAAGTTAATTGGTTACTAAATGAAGAACAATATACATTATGTACTTTACAACATTCAGAACAAAGATATGGTAAAAACAAATGCCAACTTGATAATGTTACTTCTATTTGAGTAATGCTTAAATGTAATTTATATATATATATATATATATATATATATATGTACATATATATATATATGTACCTATATTTAAATATACATGTATAACAGAACATAAATCTATAGTACTATATTATACAGTACAATGGGCAAAACATACTATATATACACTATAGAAACTATACCATATAAACAAGATATGTGGAGGTATACCAAAAAAAGATCAGTTGTAAATCCAAGAAGTGTGTTGTAATCTCAAACCGTCACTGAGTAGGTAGGTCATTAAGCAGGAAATGTGTATTTGGCCCCGCCTCCTTCTTTTCTGGTGCTGCTTTCCTGCTCTGTTTCACGGTCAGCATGAGCTAAGCAATTGCGCTCTGTGTGCCCTTCCATCATGACGCATCTGCCTTGAAGCCATCTGATATGGCCTGAACCCTCTGAAACCATGAGTGAAGTAAGCCTTCCCTCTTTTAAACTGTGAGTGCTAGATATTGTCTTCCAGCAATAAGAAAGCTATATGAGTCATTTAAATAAGTGTCTTAAAACTTTCAACTATTGCCTTTCACTATTGAAAACTGTTTTAGTAGTTTCATAACAAATGATTTATATCATTACAGTGTATACAACAATGGAAAAGAAAAAGATGTTTTAGGATTAAATTATATATTCTTTCTCACTGTCAATATACA
>PVJA010024519.1:21454-31653 GCA_004027025.1 Myocastor coypus | reverse complement strand
TGGACCAGATCGGTTGCCAAAGGGGCTATTTGATGGGTTCGGTGCTGCAGCTTGGGCTGGAGGGGTTCAAAAAAAAAAAGGGGAGGGGGCGGGGCGGGGAAAGGGAAGGGAGGCCAAGGATCCTGACCCAGCCACCGTGCGGGCTCAGCTCCCAGGGCTGCGGTTTGGGCTGGGCTGGAACAGGAAGTTAGTCGCGGGAACACAGAGGCGGGGCAGAGGGGCACAGGGGCTTACCCGCAGCGGGTGCGCAGGCTCAGCTCCCAGCGGTGCAGTTTGAAGATCATATTTTCTGAAAATAGAATATCTATGCTTGCTTTATTTTGGGATCCTGTTGCGTGGAAGATTGTTTTCCACTATTTGATTTTCAATCTATGGATATTTTGAGCAAAACTTGTTTCTTGTATATAGCACATTGCTAGCTCTTGTTTCTTGATTCATTCTGCTGGTTTATTTCTTTGATTGGTGAATTGAGGCAATTTACAGTGATGGTTAAAATGAATGTGTATTGCCTTATGATTGTTATCATATTTTCCTGCTGTTTGTTCACTGCTTTTCTCCTCTGTTAAGCTTGTTGCCCTGCCTGGTCATTTCTGTGTTGCTGCTCTTGGAATTGTCATTTTTATCTCTCGAATATCTTCCAATACTCTATTCTTTCCTTTTAGGTTAGTTTGATCCTCATGAATTTCTTCAGATGTTCTTTGTCATGGAAGTATCTTATTTCTCCATTATTTTTGAAAGTTTTTTTCTTTTTGTGTAGTTTAATGCAATACATTTTGGAAGTGGTTTCCTTCCAGGACTTAAAAACAATTCACTCCAAGATCTTCTTGACTTTGGCTTTTATGTTGAGAAGTCTGCTGTGATTCTGATGGGCTTTCCATTGTAATTGGTCTCTTTCTTTTGTCTAAAGCTTTTAATATTCTTTGTGGTGCTGAATTCCTGGCATCTTATTATGTATGTTGGTGTAGTTTAATTTTGGCCATGGATTTTTTGAGTGCTATATGCTTTATTTATTTCTATGTTGAATTATCTATCCATTCTTGAGAAGGTTTCTGCCATTATTTGTATGAAGAGTTTCCTTTTGATATTTGTGCTGCCTCCAGCTTCCTCAGTGACTCCGGTCCATTTTACGGTATTCTTCTGTGCATGGCCTTGGAGCAGTAAGATTGATTTTTCACGGTTTCTTGCTGTTTGTATGGTAGCTGTCTTTTCATACATTAAATTATTATTTTTTTATGTATTTAGTGCAGGGTCTCATTACATCTCAGACTAGTAGTGATCACCCTGTTTCAGCCTTCCAAGTGCTAGGATTACAGGTTTGCACCACCTGTCTTGGACTCAGAGGTGGGCTCAGAACACCCAGGGGTGGGCCTGTCATGCCCTGTGATGCTGGGGATCAAGTCCTTGTCTTGTGCGTCGTAGATAGCTTTCTTTTCCTGATTTCTATCTGCAATTCTGTGTTCTAAATCTGATATTGTGTATTCTCTCTTGTTCAATCTGCTCCATGTACTCTAGTTGGAGTTTTAATGTCTTGAAGTTCTGTTTGGATCTCTTTCATGGATTCCGTTTTATTTCTGTTTGGAGCTTTTTACTCCCATAATTATTTTGTCGAAGTTCCTCTATTTTTCTATCTGTGTATTCTCTAACATCTTTGATTTAAAGTATCATTTCTTTTTTTTTTATCTCAGAGATTAAGATTTCATTAGCTCTTTGCATTTGCTTTTTCAATTCTTTTGGAAAGTTCCAGTATTGGACTTCTAGTTTTGTTCATCTCCTTATGTTCTGGGTTTGTCCTGTGCGGGTTAGGGGATTGCTGTTGTATTTTTTTTCTTTTATGTCTTGTCATTTTCTATTTTTCCTTATTTACTTTATTTTGTTTTCTATGTTGATACTTGCCACTTTCTTATGACAGCTTATTCACTAGAATTGCATCATCTCTTCCAGATGTCTTCCTGGATGTTCTTTAGGGCTACACCCTCTAGATGTAGGTGCCTCTTTAGGGTTATCTCAAGAACTTACCTTTGAAATTTATAAAGTATTCAAAGTTACTATTTGGCTGAGCATCCAGTGCTTTGGTAATGGGCTTTGGTGATGATTATATATCTATACAATCACAGTTTTGTCATATAAGGGAGAAAAGCTCATGCAAATGTGTATGGCATCCTGAAAAATGTAGTCCATTTAATAGCAATTGTTTAAAGTACAGCTTAACTACTTATAAACTGTGGTGGTCATTGACATGCTACCTCTGGCAGCAGAAACAAAGTCTAAAGTTTATAACAGAATCAGCCCTATACTATGCACTTGAATGCAGTGATTTTCCCTTTACTGGTGTGATTTTACCTTTCTGTGGGTGAGGGTTAAGATGTGTAGAGGACAGGATAAGTGACAAATGAATTTGACACAGTAGAGTCAAGTCTGAAGTCCAAAGGCTGATCACTTGTGTTTGGGGCAATTGGAAGACACAAGAACATCAGAGTGAAAAAGAATGTGAAGGAATAATGAGAAAGGGAAGAGCCAATTTTTATTCTTTTAAATGTTTAAGTTCAAGTACTAGATGAGGAAAGAGAAACAGTATCAGTGAAGGAAAACAAAAAAGTTAGGTAAAAAATGCCTCAACAGTGAAAAAAGAAATTACAAACAAAAGACAAGAAGAATGAAAATAAAAGGAAGATAGAAAGAAGAGGAAAATGTAGACCCAGGAAAGAGAGGAGAGGAAAGAAAAAGTGTCCAAAAGAAATAATAAACACAACACACAAGATAAAATGAGAGGACTTCCAAACAGACAGAAAAGGGTTAGCCCATTAGACAAGTACGGGAAAAAAAAAAAATGTAGCAAAATACCTCCGGTGGCAACAGTTCCGTGGTAGTGTCCATGTCAGATTTCACAACTTTGCTCTGTACTCCAAGTTTTCCATGGGAATTGCGGTGTGTACGGAGCTCATCTTGGCCTCTGGATGCTGGGGCTAGAACTGGTCTCCAATGACGGAGTTTTCTAGAGCCCAGCTGTTGCCTCCTTGCTGCAGCCGCTGACATTTCCACATTTCTGGTCTGACTGATCAATCCGTGCTTCCAGGATGGCTGTCTTGGTACTGGTTCTCATAGCTTCTGCTCAGTCCACCTGCCAAAGGTTTGTCTGCACGTGTGCACCTGGATTTGGCCTGGTCTGTGGACCATAGTAGAAAGGAAGAAGCCACACATTACAGGTTCTCACAGGCTAAGTGGCAGGTACAAGACACTACATTGAGAACAGAGCAGTGATTACTTTAATCATCTTAGCACAAATAGAGTCAAATAGAAGTCCAAAGGTTCTAGTGACAGAGAGTTTTACTTTTCATAAAGGGGGTGTTGCGGTTTGTGTTTAGTTGTCTCTCTTAAAGCCTCATGTAGTCACGGGGTGAGGACTTCTAGAGTTTGGACTAATTCATGGTCAAGGCTGGGAATGTGGGTTTTAGGACTGCTGGGATTCTGGGTCTGAGTACTGCCCCCAGCCTAGTGTGCATAGCCTGACTGTAACTTAAGGGAGACAGACTTCCTCTCTGTAGCCACTGTTGTTGCTGCACCGCCCATTTATTCCTGTTCTCTGCCACTCATCACATGGAAGTTTGCCCTCTGCCATGTGCCACTCTGCTTTGGAGCCAGCTGAATACGGAGTGAAACCTCCACTAACTGTGAGATAACTAAACCTTTCCTTCCTTTATTTTGGGTGTTAGGTATTTGTCCCAGCAACAAGAGAAGAGTAACTGAGATAGGAAATATTTGGTAATTTAAGGCAGCTTTTAGAGTACATTTGGGCTTGTATTTGTGCAAGCACTTCCTCATAGAAGTATTTACTTTCATTTTTCAGTATAATAGTAGTAGTTCTTCAAAACTGTAGGAACAGTTTTCCTTTGTTTGTTTTGCATAAGGGTGCAGAGTCTCACTGCTCAGCTCATGGTGATACTCCTGTTTGCAGCCTCCCTGGCATTAGGCTTACAGGGACACATCACCACACCTAGAATCAGTTGCCAGCCCAGCATCCTGAGGGGCGGGACAGGAGAGCTGTGTGGTGCCAGAGATTGAATCCCGGTCCCTGTGCTTCCTAAGCAGGTGCTTCGTCCCCTGAGCTGTCTTGCCAGCCTTGAGTAAGCTAAAGTTTGATGGTGTGCTTTCGCTGAAGCCACTCATGCAGTCAGCGCTCATGATCGCTCAGAAATCTGGTTATGTTACCTTGCACAGATGAGGTTGTGATCCGTAAATCAAGTGAAACCTTGGCCGAGTAGTCAATAGTGAAGAAAGAATCAGGTCTGAGGTCCCATGCTTTGTTGGCCCTGGTCCCATTATTTTCTAGACTCCAAGAAAATCAGAATGCCCAGGAAGTTGGATGGCTGTGTAGTAAAGACACACAGGAGGTGTGGCATGGGGGCTATTTAGCCTGCATGTATTTAAATTTCTTAACAAAGACGTAACTATACCGGAAAAATCTGTTCTAACTTTAGTTTTCCGTAGGATAACGTTAAATATATATTTAACAATATATATATATATATATATACATACATATATATATATATACATATATATATCTACATACATATATATGTGTATATATATATATATATATATATATATATATATATAGAGAGAGAGAGAGAGAGAGAGAGAGAGACCCCTTTCTTAACGTTTTTATGTAGTTGGTCTCGACTTAAACCAGAAAATACATATGGCCCTACATGTATTTTATTAGAATTTCTGTAGACATTGGGATTAAACAAATTGTGAAAACAGTAGTACTGTGCTGCATGTGAGAGGCTTAGATCAGACTCCCTAAGCCAGCTCTCATTGTACTGCCAGAGGAAAATTGCTTCACCCTTTAAAATATGATTTCCTTGAACATTAACATTAACTGTAAAGCTGGGCGTGGTGGCGCACGCCCGTAATCCCAGCACTTGGGAGGCTGAGGCAGGAGGATCGCTGCGAGCTCGAGACCAGCCTGGGCTATAAAAGTGAGCTCAAGGCCAGCCTGAACTGCATAGTGAGACCCTGTCTCAAAAAGACCAAAACAAAACAACAACAATAACAACAAAATAAACAAAAACATTAACTTTAATAATTAAAGCAAATATCTCACAGGCTTTTTTAAATGATCAAGATCAGTCTATCCATGTGAATTGCTAGGCACAGTCACTACTGGGATCCTGTGAGCAGCCAATAAATGTTGGCTGTAAAAGTAAAATTTTAGTCGCGTATATGCCTCTCCTTATCAACATTTACAGAGTATCTTGGAAAGTTGATCTATCATGAGAAGCACACTTGGTGTCCTTTGCATGATGGGATCTATTATTTTATTTTAATTGTTTACCAAAGGCAAGGTTAATTTGGCACAGCTCTTAAAAACATTACATAATCTGGAGAGAAATTGTGCAGCTGTGTTCTTACCCTTAGGTTAAAAAAAAAAAAAATGCATGCACCCCAGCAAGTAAAATCCACTATATAATTTTGGGAAGTGCAAAAGTGCTTGTGCTCTTAATTTATTTGATTTAAAAATACATTAGTGCGCTGGTGAGATGCTTCAGTGATTTTTTTTTTTATTTTTTACTTTTTATTTTATTTTATTTTCTTGTTTCAGAACCTTTGTTTGTCTATTTACTCATTTTTATGGCTGGCTCAGCCCACCCTGAAGGCAGGGCTGGCGCAGCCTGTGGTGCCGGGGATCAAACCGTGGTCCCTGAGGCCGCCCAAGCTTTCCCAAGCAGGCGCTTTAGACCACTGAGCCATCCTGCCGGCCCCTGGTTCAGTGATTTAAAGTGCCTGTTTAGGAAAGCTTAGGCAATTGCAGTGACCCAGCCCCACCCCCTCAGCAGGCTGAGCTAGCCATAATAGTAATAATAAAATATACATTGGCAACCAATTTACTTCCCATGAAATTATAAAAATGAGAAACTTTTAGGCTGAAACTACCAGGGCGTGTGTACTGTTTAGCTCTGTAGTCAGCGTAATAGTAGCCTCCAGAGATGTCCTCTTTTGAGTCTTTGGAACTGGGATATGCTACCTTATATGGCAAAAGTGGCACTGAAACAGGATTCAGCTCTGGATACCGAGATGGGAGATTGCCCTGGGCTCTCTTGATGAGCTCTAGATTTTATGCTTTAAATCTAAGAACTTCCTGTCTGTTCAGAATGAGAGGGATGGTGTGACTCGAGAAGAAAAGTCAGAGAGATTCAATATCAACTATTTTAAAAGTGGTCGAAAGGGACTATCATGCAAAGAATGTAGATGGTCTTTAAAAGGCAAAAGCTTCAACTCTCCCCTGGAACCTCCAGCTCAAAGAAAGGTAATACAGAGTAGTATTTTGATCTCAACACAGTGGGACTTGCAGGAGAATGCTAACATTCTAAACTGCAAAGCAAAAACACATTTCATTAAGTCACTCAGCATATGGTGATTCATGAGGTCGGCAATAGAGGCAGAGATATGAAATCAAACTGAAGAAGGGAAAGGAGACGAGCAAGGGTCACCAGTGGAAGTCAGCAGCAGGTCACACCGCAGTGACGTCACAGCCAATCCATGGATGGGTTCTGGGCGAGTCAAAGGCTATGAAACTCATGTCTCTCTATGATTGAAAGATAGAAATTAATGGGTCTGTCTTTCCAAATCATCATAGTCTGTTATGGATACTGAAATGGCTGGCATTTGGCTGTTGTCGATCTCATTTCTCTCTGAAGCTGCACACAGAGTACTCTTTTGAAGGCAGACTTGGGGCTAGAACATATTTCCATGATCACAATGGGACACATTTTATACGACCTAATTCACTACTCCTTAATCATTTGGATGCTACTCCCCTAAGGCTACAGTGGCACCTTTGTCAGAGAAGAAACCTTGAAGAGAGCCATCAATGGGATGGAGTATAACCAGGAAGTCCATCCATATTGGATGTCAAAGTACATTTAATGTTCTTTTCCTTTTTCTAGGAATTATATTGTTTTCTCTTTAACAACCATCACCTGATTGGCCTTGAGGACGTACTGAGCACCACGATTCTTGTCCTCATCCTCAAGATCCTACTATCCTACTGTTCACTGTCTTTTGCAGACTGTGATGGCTATGCCTATTTATTTATAAGGACTACAGAGAAGCACCCAAGCAGTCTGATTTCTACACATCGCCTTCCATGCCTGGCCTTGTGTGTCACGTGCCCTATGTCTTTCTGGTGTCCAGCTCAATTTCTGTTTTTGGGATGGTGATGCCTTTTCTGGCCTGTACATCCTTAGGAAAAAGAGTCTAAACATGAGTCTCTTACTACTTCTCTGATGTTGGTATGCTTTTTTTGAGATTCAGGACTTCTTTATTCTAATTTGAGTATTTTTTTAATTTTATTACTTTAATGAGAAATAAATAATAGTAAGCCAGTTTCAAAGCGGGTTAATAGGACAATTACAATAATTACAATAATTAATACATTGCATATTATTGTCTTTATAGTAGTTCAGAGCACAAGATGCAGACATGATATGTTTTCTAAACACTATTGGTACAAACCTTTCTTATCAGATACAAAAGTCACATTTTGTTATTATATGTCTTGCATTAACTTAGTCTTAACCACCCAACAGAAAAGTCTAACCACAAGGTATAAAAAGTAAAGCCACATTAATATGCTGAGCTGTAAAAGGCTGAAGGCAATATCTGGTAGCATTGCCAGTTCTGCTGAAAATCCACCACTGTTACGGACTATTGGACTGTATGTGTAGCTACTTTCTCTGAGATTCAGGACTTCTGATTCATCAATCTAAAATTCCAAAAAGGGGAGCATAGATTTCCCCATTAATTCCCGGAGATCAAGAAAAATGAGGCCTCACTTGCTTCTATCCTTTGATTCTTGAATCTGAGTATCTCTCTGTGAAAGGTTCTCTGCCACAGTCTATGGGAGGTAGCCCACAGTGATCATAGCACTGTTCCGCTGCTAAGGTCTCCTGATGCAGGCAGAGTTGACTGTCAACACGAATGTCTTGGCACCTAGCCATGGCTTGAGGCTCACATTCGTGTGTCTGTCTGGGAAAGGCCTGGAGGAATGAACTTGAACCTGTGTCTGGTCCATCTCCTCTTGCTCTGGCATTGCTTTCCTGTTTTGCTTCCCTACCACGATGAAACAAGCCACTCTCTTCTACCACACTCTTCTAATTTGAGGTTTCTGCCTTGGTCGCCGTGGATTGTGGACTGAATCTCCTATTACCTTTAACCAAGTTAAGGTTTTTCTCATCTGCATCGTAAGTTCTGGGTAGTGTGTTCAGTGATGGGAAAGCCGACTGATGTATCTCCTTTCAAGAGAGTACTGTGTGTGCATGGTGTGACCTTGTTGTACCTTCAGCTAGCTTTCCCAGAGCTTCACCATACAGCTACTTCTGGGTAATGAGTGAAATGCCAAATAAGATCCCTTGGTCAACAGTTCACACCCACAACTCTCTCTCTCTCTCTTTATTTATTTATTTATTGATTGATTGATTGATTGTGGGACCGGGGTTCAAACTCATGACCTTACATTTGCCAGGCAAGCACTTATGCCATGGATCTATCTTCCCAGCCCAAAATTCAGCTGGACCAAGTCTTTTATTTGTTTGTTTGTCTCTTTGTTTTATTTTGGTGGTACCAGGGATCAAAATCAGTAGCTTGTGCTTGCCGGGCAAGCACTTATTCCGTTGAGCTATCTCCCCAACCACCCACAACTCTGTTTATGTAATATGAATCTCTAGATCTGAGTTCCAAGAAAGAGCCCATATGAGCATATGGAGCATTGAAGGACCTTAGGACAGTTGTATTGCCTGAGGCCTGTGGACAACAATGATGAATTTTTATGGAGAATACCCATCTATTCCTTTGAGAATGAACCAGTGGCTTTTCTATAATCATCCAAAAGAACAATCTTAATAGTGAGTACTTGTTTCGTGTTTTAGAGGAATGATATCATCTGGAGACCAGCACTGGTTTCTATTTTGGTAGTTTGGCTATTTGCCAGTATGTGACACTCAGTCAGCCTTGGAGATAGAAATTCATGCTCTTGGGCCAATGTACAGCTTTCATGTTCACAACTATAGAAATTTAATTAAGATCCCCTTCATGCAGTCACTGGAATGGCTACTGATAGTCCCTTGCTGCTGCCCAACAAATGAATATTTTGTCTACTTAGTTCCTTTACTATATTCTGTGCTCTCTGAGGTTCATCGATATGAGATACAGAGATTTCAATAGAGCATGCCTACTCCCATCCATCCATCCCGTTCCTGTACCATACCTCCTCCTCTCTAGTCCTGCAATTATTTCCTTATTGCTCATCAGCATTGCCAAGAAATCCATGTAACTTCTGACCTCAAAATACTTCCCTTCCAAACGGATGGTGCGGTGCAATGTCTAACTCTATGCCTGTTGGGATGAATTTTCATTATCACAGTTCTGCAAGGCGACCTCTGAAGGAGACACAGTTGCAGTCAGCCTCCATTCCTGGCTTGCAACCATGGGCTAGGCTGAGCGCCTGTTAACCAACATTAAGAATTTTCTGGCTCCATTGGCAGGCCCATTGGGTATAGCCCAATATCCACCCTTTTGTGGTTTCTCAGTTTTATTAATATTTTCAAATAAACAACCTAAGACTGCTGATTTTCCTCTTTTTAAAGTTTTTCATTTTATTGATTTAGTCATTTTTATTATTTCTTTTATTATATTTTAATATATTTTGTTCCTTTATATAAACATATTTCCTAGCATACTTATTACATGATTGATTTCATATTTTAAATTTTTTCTGCTGAAGACATTTGAAGCTATAGATAGGCACTCTAAACACTGATTTAGCAAGATCCTGCATTTAGATGATCTAAATTTTCAAAAATTATGTTCTATAAATAACTAAGAATATAGGCGAAGGTGGGAGAAGGTGCATCCTGTCGACATGGCTAAGCATACCAAGAAGGTCAGCATTGTCGGTAAATACGGGACTCGCTATGGCGCCTCACTCTGGAAGATGGTGAAGAAGATTGAAATCAGCCAGCACGCCAAGTACACCTGCTCCTTTTGTGGCAAGACCAAGATGAAGAGGCAGGCTGTTGGGATCTGGCACTGTGGTTCCTGCATGAAAACCGTGGCTGGTGGTGCCTGGACCTACAATACCACTTCTACGGAGCTTGGGCTGGAGGGGCTCAAAAAAAAAAAAAGGGGGGGGGGGGGGG